>JAPMOR010091890.1:0-12734 GCA_026543865.1 Argiope aurantia
ATTAAAAATTTTTACTTGGAAGCATTTGAATTAAAAATTATTTTACGAGAATATTGTGCATTTAAAAGGTAAAATCCCGTGTAATATTAAACATCTATCTAAAACTTATAGCCGGAATAGTTTTAAATTATTCATATATATATAATAATTCATTATTGAGAATATAAACATTTTTATAATTCATTGCTAATACTTTTTTATGTATTGTTCACATATTGTTTGAATATATTGCAATATTTTTTAAATAACTTTTCTTATCCAGAGAAATAACATTTTCAACAGATTACTATCTTTTAACAAGTTGGCTGCCGCGCAACTCATCCGTGAATCATACAACTTTCTAATTAGTTACACTCAGTATGTAATTAAATTAGACCTTTCCTACCGCATTGCAGAGATAGCAAAGAAAGTGTTATTTAATTATGTGTTCTGAATCATAGGCGTAAACCATGACATCAAACATATTAAAATCTAGTTCTTGATAAATTTTCTTTCTTGTTGATGAAACAAATCGGATGTGATCATTTAGATTTAATACACTTGGCTACGTAAAATCTACAATCTTCTTTTACGATATAACATTTTGGCAGTGAAACATCATGAACAAAGAAATTACACATCTTTTCACGTCATTTTTGGGAAGGAAATTTTTTTAACTTAAACCATTTGTAAAGTTTCTTTTTACTATCATCCTTTGCTATCAATAAAAATAGCTATACGTTGTGGGCAAGGGACAAGGGAGAAAAATTATCAACATATTATTCAGAATCTATCAGGTTAATGGGATGAGGAATGAATACCAATAACTTAGAAGCTCTAAACTAGCAACATGCATTGAACAGACGTGAAAATATCGAATCCTATAGCATTTCCAGCAACCACAAAAGAAAAGTTAAAGGTGTTGAAGGGAAAAGGTATATTTTGAATATAAATTAGAAGCAATATTTATTATTTCAATATTTTAGACAATCATGTTTTGGGCCTAGTTTGGAAGTTTATTAAATAAAAACGAATATGCAATTTGAATATCTAAGATGGATTAGGTATAAATTTGTTCCAACATTTTGAAATAAAAACTAAATACAAAATTGTATTTATCCCTTTAGAATTATTCTTGAGTTATTCAAGATAGTTGACAACTCTGTATATTCCAAGATGAAGACGGAATTGGAAATTTGTATACGTTTTTGATGTAAATATTATAAAAGAGGGAATGAAGAGAAGATTTAAACATTCATACACATATTTGTTGAATATTGCACTTAACACTTTCACATATATAATATTTGAGATGATTTCAAGAGAGTGAATCATTTTCCACATATCATTCCAAATTTATACAATTCAAGCTCTTAGAAATTTTGAACAGTTTTGAACTCAGGGACAAAAAGACAGTTAACGGATTTCATCCAAAACTTGTAAGAACTTTAAAATTTTGGTTTTAAGATCGCATATTGAAATGAATTTTTTTATGATTGTGAGTTATTTTTCTCACATATCGACTGATCAACAAAAACATGTAATCGCGATGGATTTACAACCGTTCAGCGGAAGCGTTTGTGGCAATTGAATGGCCAGCGTCGAGGCAGGTCCGACGGTTGAGTCTTAAGAAAATTTAAGGTTTAATCTTAAGATCATTAACTTTCACGATACAATATTTCTAATATATGAGTTCACACTAAAGTGTAGGTAACTCGACCACACGATAATACTATATCAACTAGGAAAGAGAGAACACATTTTTCTGAACCAAAAGTTCCTCATTCTCATGGGGTGCCTCTTGGTATGGGTATGGGAAGTAAGAATAAAAATACACGATATAAAAAACTTTCATATTAGGAAAATGAAAAAAAAAAAAAATGAAATGAAGTTTTATTGAAGAATGGAGTTTTTTATAAATATGAAAGAACTCCTATGACCACAGATTTTCTATGTCTAATTTTAATATTAATTTTGGCACATTTAATTAATTTATTTAATGATGGATTGCCAAAAATAAGTCAATAAAGATTTTTCGTTTTCAAGTTCACTTCAGATTTATAACAATTGAGTTATGAATCAGAAATTTGGAATTCAAAAATGGAAATTTTTAGCTGGTTGGCTGATTCATTAAGATGACAAAATGTATTGAGCCGAGACATTCTGCCGAATTTACGTTATCCTTAACTTTGAAATTTTGATTACTCAACATGGAAGACGGATGTAAGGGTTCTTTTGATGGCAGAAGCTCTCCTGAATTCGTTTTTAGAGCTGCAATACTTTCAGCCATTGATATTTTGGAGTGAAAAAATTAGTTTTCTGATTGGTATATCCGATTCAATACAAGAATCATCAAGCTATTGAAATTCCCCGGGGAGCTTCTGACAAAGGAAGATGCGAAGCTACCGGTATGGGGGTTGGTTCTTGCACTCTAATGTGTACAAAAATAATTGGGGGTGATTACTAACTACTGATGATGGGGCATGCCTCCTATGCAAAGGAATTGTATTGTGGTCGGTGATAACTCTTAAGACTCTATGCTATCGAGACGTCAAAGAGATTCTTTCGCGATCCCATGGACAAGTCGGAGTAGCCGGATATGATTGTCAAATATTTTAGAGATTATTAACCATTGATTAAAGATATTATGGAAGATACGAAAGCATGAAAAATATCAAAGTTGAATTCTGAACATTAAGGGTTTCTTAAATATAGAAATTCAACAAAATTTTGTGAGAGAATATATTCCATTTATATATTTTGTATATTAGAAAAAAATGCATAAAATTCGAGTCAATTGAACCATCAACTAATAACGCTTTGACATATTTTATCATATATCCAATTCAATTCCATGCAGAAGACATAGAAGAGCTTCGGCAAACTCTAGATTTCTGAAATAGTCTAAATCCTCTAAAAATGCATATAAAATTCCCCTTCCACTCACCCCCGATTCATCAATAAATCCCGGGAGGAAAGTCACACGCGCATATATCACGCATCTGTAGAAAAATGCCGTCCACCAATAGAGATGATATTAATATCAAATCTGTGCTGACAGATTTAGCGCTCATTCAATACAGCGGTTCACTCTATCCGTGGGAAGCAAATAGACGTCAGCCGCAAAAGCCTATCTGTGGAGAGGATGAGGAGAAGATGTGGAAGATGAAGCGGCCACAAATTGATCCTCAAGATCCCGAGAAAAGATGATGAATGAAACAGGGTCAAGTGCGAAAGTTTGCGACTCGTCTTCAAAGTGCTTCTGCTGCTGCTTCTATTCATCAGAGTTCTGAAAAGAGGGGGGAGGGGAGGGAGAGAAGCTTTTCGATATTCCCCTTCAAAACTTGGGGCAGTTGCGGCACGCCAAATATTTCATTAAAGTCTTCGATGTCTATGTGATGAAGTAATATCCGATTTTGTTGGGAAGTTTTCGGTCTTTAAGTGTTAATAAGAAACGGATGGTCTGCTCGGCAAAATGGTAAAGTGAACATTTGTAGATTTAAGAGTACGATGTGAAGCATACTTGTGGAAAGAGTAGAAAGCGCGGAATTTCTGCAAAGAATTTGTGTGTTCCAGAAATACTTTTATTCCTCTAATTGAGTGAATAGTTGCTTCGTTTTTTTTTCTGTCGCGTTTGATTTTTATAGACAACTGAAGTGTTAATATACGTGATAAAATGAATTCTTCATAATAAAAGACTTAATAATGAGAAGGAAGGCAAAATATGGAGGAATAGATTATAGTTTAATAGATAGAATTATTGCTTTAGAACTTTGTGGCTTTCATTTTAGCTTTAAATAAGATGATTTAAATTCCAGTGAAGTTTACCATGGAAACATTTTTAAATGTAACAATAAGCAATCCTAGTGAAATGTAAAAGAAAAAAGAGCTATCAAACAGGCTTATATCATTGATATTAATATAAACACTTTCATATCATTCTATTAATACGAAAATATAATTAAATAATAACTTAATGAGCTTTGCGAACTTAAAGCTCATAAGAAGATTAACTACTTGGCAATACCCAGACAGGAAATTTCTGTTTCCTATCCGCCCTTTTTCTATATTTTTAGAAAAAAAAGCGTTATTGCCAAGCTTTTGAGCGTTTAAAATTGTCAGATCTCTACAGTGTCTGCTTTAAATACTTAAAGGCTTAATAAATCGGTATCCTAACAACATTTTATGGATATCATATTCCCTATTAAATTATTATTAATTATTAAAAATGGGAGTATTATAACTGTTATAGAAATAATCGAATAATCTACAATTCTATTTTAAGTCGGGCTATTTCTAATGCAATAATTATTTTTAGAAATTGCAATATCAGAATATATTCTCTTAATGAATTGCAAAAAATACCTATATTTCAAAATCTGTCTTTGTGAAATCGACTTTCTATTTCACAACTTTATCTATTTCCTATTAAAATATATCACAATATTTAAACTGAGTTGTTATATGATTATTAGATGTTACATAATATTACTGAAAAGGAGTTCTGCAAATATATTTCCACGATTTTATCCTACTTATTAATTTATAATTTAAGATAGTGCTTTGACATATTTTACTGATTGAAAATTTATAATGTATTGTCAATGCAAACGGTTTGCTATAGAAACTGAACTAAATATTTCTAACTGTAGAAATCTAGCCCTTATAAAAAGTGTTCTTAAATTATAGGTGATTTTAATTTAAATAAATCATGATAATTTGTTTAACTATTTTTTTTTAAATAGAGAAATATTTTTTTCACTTTAAAACGGGGAATAGGAAGGAAATTAAATTAAATTTGCCTTTGGAAAATTATATTTTTAAAATTAAGCTTCAAAAAATTTGTAGCTTTTATATTCTTACAATATATTTTATATACAATAATTTTGTACTCAAAGTAATTATCTGTAGTTATCAAGAACTTTTCGATAACATAAATAACATTTTAATTTAATTTAAGCAACACAAAATATCAATTTATTTACAGACAATGTATAACAAACATGAAATTGAAATAAAAATATTTAACTTAAAAGAGTTTCAAAGATTTATTTTGATATGCACGTGAGCTGAATCAGGAATTGAAACATTGTCAGTTAGGAAATAGGAACTCCTCATCAGATTATAAATAGGAGAAAAAATTATAGTGCGACAGTAAGTAAATGATACCGTTTCTTGCATCTAAACAGTAATATTCACATGACAAATTGTTTTGCTTTTTGAATTATATGCATATGAAGAATTTCTATAAAATTCAAGTAGAGTATAAAATAATTGTTACTTTGTGCTTAAAGACAATAATTCACGAAACCTATAAATATAGCCTAATATAATTAATAGCCATTTTTTGTTAGAAAGTTAATTATTTTTAGACAAATTTTAATACATGGCCTCATTTGATTGAACTAAAATTAATCTTCATCGAAAATGCCTTAGAATACAAATAGTATTTTAAAAATATAGAAGAATTCCATATAACATTAAATCACATTTAAACAGTGTAATTATTTACTTTAATCTATTTTAAATTATATAATCTCATATCGTGCTCCAAAATGTAGATGAAAGCAATAGAAATGAGATGTTAAAGAATGATATTTTACAGCTATTATAAAATTTTAAAATATCCAAATGAGATCCTCATAAAGTATGTATCTGATTAAAAAAAACTGTTATATCATCAGATACAGTGGCTCAAAAAATTGAGAGTACACCTTACTTTTACTTGAAATATCCGACTTTCAATGTAAATAACACATTACCGGGAAGTGAAAACATGTTTTTATTTTTACACATAACAAATGGTTTAATTAAGAGTAAAAATGAAGAAAAATTAACAAAGTTCTTCTAAATTGAAAAGGTTTAGAAGCATTTTAAATAAACATACGTAGAATTTTGCCTCAAAAAATTGAGAATACACCAATGAAATTTTTGCAATATCACGCATAGAAACAAAGTGTCACTATTATGTTGCATGTCTTTTGGCTATTATAATGGCCTCTAAACGTCATGGTACCAATTCGACCAGTTTTCGGTGACGTATGAAGATATCTTACCCATTCTTCTTGCACCACTTGTTTTAAATAGGTTTTCTTTCTAATTTTTTGAACCACTTTTTCGAGTATGGCCTGCGAATTTTCACTGGTATTGATGTCGGGTTTACAATGAAAAATACACCATATTTTGACATTACGTGCATTTTGTTTGGAATCGTTGTCTTGCTAGAAAAGGAAATTTCCATCTAAATCCAAATTTTTAACACTTTCCTTTAGATTGCTGCGACCATATGGTTCATCCAACTTGTTGAAGAAACTTTTCAAATCATAGACAAAAGTGTAAGTGCTGAAACTGTGCGAAATGCCATCAGACAAGCTGGATATAAAAGTCGCATTGTTAGAGAGAAACCGTTCATCAGCTTGCAAATTCAGAAAAAGCGTTTCAAGTTTGCAAAAACTCATCAATTGAAGACCAATAACCTTTGGAAGAAAGCTATATTTAATAATGAAAGAAAACTCAACATTTTTGGCAGTGGCAACCATCGTACTGTATGGAGAAAGCTCCAAACTGCTTTGGATCCAAAACAATTTACGTCCTGCAGTTAAACATGGTGGTGACTCCGTCATAGTTGGGGTTGCATGGCTTCATCTGGGATAGGAAATTTAATTTTTATAGATGGCATTATAAACGATATGGTTTACTTGGGTATACTTCGCAGCAGTCTAGAGGAAAGTGCTACAAATTTGGGTTTAGATGGGAATTCCATTTTCCAGTAGGACAACGGCCCCAAAAGAATGCACGTAACAAAAAAAAAGGTGTCTTTTTCATTGTAAAGAGCAGTTACGCACACCACCACAGTACCCCGACATCAATACCATTGAATATCTGTGGGTCACACTCGAAGCAGTGGTCCAAAAACACAAAATTATAAACAAAACCCATTTAAAACAAGTGTTGCAAGAAAAATGGTGTAAAATATCTTCAGATACCACCAAAAATTGGTCGAATCGGTACCACGACGTTTAGAGGCCATTATAAAAGTCAAAAAACATGCAACTAAATACTGATACGTTCTTTCTGTGCGAGATAATAGAAGAATTTCATCGGTGTATTCTCAATTTTTTGAGGCAAAATTCTACGTATGTTTATTTAAAATGCTTCTGAAACTTTTCAATTTAGTAGAATTTCCATGATTCGTCTTTATTTTTTCTCTAAATTAAACCACTTGTTATGTGTAAAAATAAAAACATGTTTGCACTTCCCGGTAATGTGTTATTTGTATTGAAAGGCGGATTTATCAAGTAAAAGTAAGGTGTACTCTCAATTTTTTGAGCCACTGTAATGTGTTCCCGGTAATGTGTTATTTGTATTGAAAGGCGGAGTTATCAAGTAAAAGTAAGGTGTACTCTCGATTTTTTGAGCCACTGTATATGATCAGTAATAAGATATTTATTCAAGATAGATACTGCAATATACTTTTAATCAAGGTCATTATTTAGAGATAATGTTACAATGATCTTCAGTTTTTGTTATAACCCTATTGTGGATACCCCTAGATGGTTTTTTTATATTTCAATATTTTGATATTTTCAATTCATTTAAAATCTAAAAAAAATCGTTACACTGTTATTACGTGTGCTGTACTTATAAAGGATGATCCAATTTTACTAAGAGCAGGTCTTCGGACTAGTCAACAAGATTAATAACTTATTTAATAGATTTTTTTCACGTATTTTTTTATTATTAGAAAACACTCGTACACATAGATTAAAATCTGCAATTTCATTTGATGTTCAAAAAAATTCTTCGTCATCAGTATTTTTTTTTATAAAGATGTGATTCTTGATAAATTTCTTTTATACTCTTCTTGTCAAACTTGAAATCTTTCTCTGAAATTAATCTTTCTTTTTCTTTTTCATTTGAATTTCAACTCACGTGCATACGCTTGTCGAGTCAACCATCCCTCTTGCTAGGAAGGGAAGTTACTGATAAGAATCAAATGGTCGTCTAGTTCTCCCTCCCCTCATGCAGCATTCATTGTGCAATAGAAGCTGATACCACGTCTTTAAAAGGTCCTAATATCTATGAAAGTGTTTCAATCTACTTGGTTCTCCTCCATTTATAACAGTGAAATTTTATTTTTTAAATTAAAAAAAAAACTAAAGGGAGTCGTCTCCCCAAGGTTTTCTCGCATTCTCTCTAATAATTGTTTATACCAATGTCTTACTGGTGTACAAAAATTACAAAATATTAACTTTTGGCAGGGATTTACCATTTTTACTGAATCTATTATGTCACCTTGGAGATTTGTTTTGCGATTAATCCCTGGCCTTATTTGAAAATGGAATTTGTGTTTTAGATATATTTTTCTCAACCGATTGAAACAAAAATTAGACACAAAACTACACTTTGTAGTCGCAAAATCTCACACCAAATTTGATATATATGTCTTTGCGTTTTTGGATTATCACGTTTAAATATTTCCGAAAGCATAAACCGACAGACAGTCAACTCGTATTTGTGTTTGGCTCCTATTTTAACAGGTGTCTACGCGATAGATATTATACCTGTTTAATCTATCTGGCTCTTTTTATTTTGTAAATATTGTGCTACTTATATTTGAACATCAATACAGACGGACTTCTTGACAGGCAGGAAATTTGATAGAAATCTCCACATTTAGTGTACAGACCACATATCAAATTTCAACTGTCTAGCTCAATGCGTCTTTCAGTTATCTTTGTCGCGACAGATGGACATTTTCTAAAAATGTGTATTTCGAATTTATGAGTGTCTAAAACATAGAGATTCGTTAAAATCTGGTGTACGAATTTTTTGATGTTATTTTGATGTTACTATACTTTATACTACATGTATAAAAATGTATATATATATATATATATATTGTCACGTAGATACTTTAGTATAGAACTTAATGACACACACACATGAGGTAGAGCTAAACCAATTTATTAACTGAACTCAGAACTGAGAATACAGTAACTGACAAATCTTCTGCTTTTATATAAGCAGAGAAAGTTCCAGAATACTCTTCTGGAGACAGTAAGAAAAGTCCAGAACACTTGTCTGGTAAACTAAAGAAAAGTCCAGTATCTTCTGGAACATGAAATAAAGGAAAACATAAAATCAAGGAATTAAGTATTTACATATACCATTAATCTCAGTGTCTCTAGCGGGATTCGAACCCAGGTCTCTTGATGACAAGACCAGTGCCATGACCATTCGGCCATGTAGATTCGACAGTCTTTCTTCAATGAGGCAATATACTAAATTAGTTGGAATTGATATACATTCTTCTGATTCTAATTTTTCATGAAATACAGCTGATATTTTTCCCAAGACAATTTCATATTCGTCAACATAAAAATATTACATGCAACGTGTGGTTAAAAATGAGAGCTATGCAGTCAATTATTAGCGGTAGGAATCAAAACAAATTCTTCAAAACATTATTAAAAGATTGTTCTGCAATAAAAAGTTTTCGATTGGTTTCAAAATAAAACCACATCAAAACAACATTTGATGAATAGTATTAAATGATTAAAAAAATATTACAATTTGATTAAAATTAAAATTCTAAATGTCTCCCGAATAGCACTTTCGATTGATGATTTTCTAGCAGTGCATAGGACGCTTCAAACTGATTATTTTAATAATCATAAATGCTCGTGACTTCCTATAAACGACGATGGGAAAAAATAGCGTAATTCAGAAATATTTTTTTTCTGTAAGTAATAAGAGCTCTATGTGATTTATTTTAATCCACCTTTTGTAAATGATTATATATTAATTTGATATATTGAAGTTTTGGAATTTTGCATACCTATTAATAAAAATATATAATTAAAATTTTTTTAGAACTTTATAGTTTGTTAATTCTTTAATTTCATTAAATATTGATTCATACTAGTAACGATGCATGGTAGTGAATTTGTAAAAATTTATTTCACAATCCTATAATATTGGCAATTTTTATCCATAATTTTTAATTTTCTTAAATTTTTGTAATAAACTTTTATTTATAATTTTTAAATTTCTATAATTTTAAATTAATTTTTACTTACATTAATACTTTTATTTAATTAAATATTGGTTCTATATTAATGGTATCCTCTGATAATAAATTTGAGAAAAGTTGATTTCAGAATCCTATAATATTTATAAAAAACAAATTAAAATTAAAGACACGAAGGAAAAAAAATGATTAAAATGAAACATTACTTTTTTTTTTACCAAAACAACAAAATGTGCATTTAATTATTTTTTAAAATTCTTATTTGGTGAGAGATATGTTTTGTTGAATTTCGAAGCCTTGTTGAAGTTATGTTGAAATGGAGGTAATTAAAAAGTATTTCCTAGTTTTTAGAAAAAGAAATTCTTGACTTATATTATCGGTTTCCTAAAAAGCGCCTTTTTTTTACTGTTTTCTACGCTCACTGTTTTATACAGTGTATGCTTTTATTCCGAAATTTTATACATTCATAAAACTTTTCGAAAACTATTGGAAAAAAATAGTTTAAAGTATCTAGATGAAATAATGGAGAAAATCTGAGAATTATCGAATAAATATCATTTCAAAGTATATTTTCTTGAATTTGAAAATAAAATGAAATGCATTTACTATTATTTAAAAACTTAAAATATATTATTACGAATTAATATTTTAAAATTAAAATACATTTTTTAAAATTATTAATTAAAAAAAATTAAATCTGGAAAAATCATTCCAATCTGAACATTGTCAAATTCCAAAATTTATTTGAGTTAAAATTGGAAACACTAGGATCATAGTTGTATCCTATTAAGCACTCTTATGTTTAACAGATAGTAAATTTAAGTTAATATTGTAGAATCAATATACAACAATGAACAAACAAAAGTTTATTTTAAATCTTTTGTTTATAAAGTATTTCCTAATAAAATATTTTATTTACATTTGATGAATTAAGTTACGTTTAGGGAGAAGGGAGAGAAAGGCATATCTTGTTTTTAGAAACAAGTAACCAAAAAGCTAAGAACAAAAAAAATCCTACATAAGTTAATTAAATTATCTGTTACTGAGAACCGCATGTTTTATTTACGCACTACAAGCATTCATTAAACTCTCCGAAATCTCATTGAAAAATAATGGCTTAACTTTAAATTAATTAGAGCGGGGGTGCTTTTACATGGAGAACATGGTTGAAAGCAACACTGGAACCAGCCCCTGAAAAAAGAAAGAAGTGAGAAGATCTCGTTCTTTTGCCGACAAAAGAAGATTACAGTTTCCATGACGACCGTTACACTCACTTCTTGCGAAGGTAGCGTCAAGTCCCTCTCTTCCCGTGCCTGTTTTCGGGCATAACTCTTCTTATTCTTTCCATTCGAGGAAGCATTTACTTTTATCAAAGAAAATGAAGCGTAAAACACGTAGTAAAAAATAAAAAAATAAATAAAAAGGAGGCATCAGAGGCGGTTCTCTTTTCTGGAGGAGCAAAGCGATTTTAAGACGCCTTAAGATCCTTATACTCTTTTCCTTTTTCAAGGGGGTAAGTTAAACAAACTGGAGGGTCGTTATTTTGTAGATCAAGGGGCAAGTATCCGTAAATTGTACCCGATAAATTACAGAGCACAAAAGTGGTTATCTATGAAGAGTAAAGTGGAGAATTTTATCTCGTTTTTGCACAGCGTTTGCCTGCTCTATTTTTTCATATATTTTTAGGCGAATGCCCGCAATAAAATCCGTCGAAAAATGCGCCAGTTTAACTTGGCGCTTTGTCAGATGGGCTAAGGGAATAGATTTGAGAAGCAGAATTCAAGATTGCGACTATAAATTTTATATCACCATAAAACTGCTGGCGCCGGCCTTTTCGCTGGGAATGTGATGGTGAGCAGATTTTTCGGTCTCAAACAAAAGATTTCCAGTTATTTTAGAACTAAAATCGCTTTGTGAGGTGAGATTTTGATTGAAGAGAATTTGTTCTCTGAACCGAAATGAGATTCTTATACTGAAAAGAAAATAAACGCCGTTTAATTTTAAAGTATTCAAAAAAGTTTGCTGTAAATATCTGAAGGATTTCAACTTTAACTTGGAATAATATTTAAGGAAAGTATTAACATTAAATACAAATAATTAAATTTTTTGAGAGTTCTTACTGCTAAGACATGGCAAAAATTGAAATTAAAGCATCATAATTTTAAAATTCCGAATGATTTTATTTATAAATAAGCAGTAATTTTGCGATAAATTAATTTGTTAGGGGGTTTACATGAAAGCAATTAAGAAGTCCAATATAAGAATTCACTAAACATTTTATAAAGTCATAGAGCTGTAAGTGCCGATTTTTTTCTGAATCTTTATATTTATGGCAAGCAGATTTTATTCTCAGTTTCACACGAAATACTTCTACTTATTTTAGAATTAAAATTGTTTTTCGTTGAAATGAGATTTTGAAAGACTAGACAATTTCATGGCTAGATCTGGAATTCTCTGTATAAAAAGAAAACTAAGTGTCATCTAATTAAAAAAGCATACAAGATTTTCAGGCGTGCAAAATGTTGCAATACTTAATTTTAAATAAAATTTATGAAAACTGTTCTATAATGATCCTAGATAAGAAATTTGCTATTATCCAGTTAAGGCAAATATTGAAATAAATGTCTGTAAGAATGATGATATTGATTACTGAATGTAATTGAAATAATTCATTTTTTGTAAATTAATTTTGCATCCAATTAATTTTTATGCGGAAAAAAAA
>JAPMOR010091892.1:0-29267 GCA_026543865.1 Argiope aurantia
CATCATACCTCACCAAATATATTGAAAATATAAAAGATTTTTCTACTTTAACTTTATAATATATGGGTCAATTTATATTTTTTAATTAAATACCGAAAGGGCTCATTTTGACCCCTTTGGTAGAAATAGGTATATGCCAACCCACGGCAAACCTAGTGTTAATATACCATGACGAGAAAAAAGTGGTCTTTTAAAGGGTTAATTGAGATGAATCTGATTATCTCCTTTAAAATATAAATTAATGAGAATATCCTAAGTAAATAAAAAAACATCGAACTATAGACTGTCATTTTGATCAGAAATACCAAATTTTTATATCTTTGGTTTAGAATATAATATATGTTGTTACTATGTGATAAAAGATATCCTGAGATAAATACAGACGATGTCCTGTTCTCAAAGCAAGATTCTCTAAATTAATTAATTCTACATCTATACGTTTATCTAGAAACTTCCGTATACTGATTAAAATATTTTTGAGTGTATTATATATATATATATAAAGGGTGGTTATAATTAAAGTTCTACTTTGAAATGTCCATCAAAGGGAAACTAATGGACCAAATGTTATCAAACCGGCAATAGATTAAAGGAAGTCATAAAATTTCTTTTCTGCCAAAAAAAGCTTGAAAACTCACCGCCAGGAGAAAAATGGCGCTGTATGCAGTATAGCTACGCAAAATAGGGCAAAATGGGTTTCATCGTTTCTGAAACGTGTTACAAAGCATGTTCAATGTGGCGTCCACCATTTTCGAAAAGCAAGTTAAATCGCATTACTGCATTCTCAACAGTAGCTCTTTGCATATCAGGAGGAATGTTACGCACATGTTGGCGTACCTCATCTTTCAGTTCCGACAAATTGTTTAGATTATCACCACAAACAGTGATTTTGAGATAACACACGTTGAACATGCTTAGTAACACGTTTCAGAAACGATTAAACACATTTGAAACCGGTGCCTTCATGTCGTATTTTGCTTACCAATATTGCATACAGCGCCATTGTTCCCCTGGTGGTGAATTTTCAAACTTTTCTGGCAGAAAAGAAATTTCCATGACTCCCTTTAAACTATTACCAAGTTTGACGACATTTGGTCCATTAGTTTCCCTTTGATGACCATTTCAAAGTGGAACTTTAATTATAACCACCCTGCACATATTGCTTTTTCAAAAAGGGCTATTAATAACTGAAAGGTGCAGCCGTTACTTGTAATTCTTACGGAATTCAAGGAATTTTGATTATAAGATACACCTCCTCCATTCACAAAAGTTCGAAACTTCTAAGAAAATTAATTTTCCTGCTTTTTTAGCAAACGCTCATGACGTCAATATGTGAATGGGTTTATTTTTGCGAAGGAGTATAAGAATTGGCATAAAGGCCCTAGGCAAAGAAAGACTATTTTTCTCATAACATAAGGAGGCAGTTTTATAATGGAAATGAGATGCTTTTCCCGACACGTTTTTTGCGTATTCTTTAAAATATCTTTGAAGAAAATACAATAAAAAGGTTAATGTAAATTTGCATTTAAAAATGGTTTTTCAGGAAAATTAAAGATTAATTACTAAGATGCGATGGCAGCCTCAGCCTGCCTTATTGTTGTTTTTTGCTTCTTTGTCATCTTTTAAAAGGTATTTTATCCCATCTGCTCAAAATCATAAGAAAACTGTGGGTTCCTTGAATTGTTTGAGCCTACGATCTTATTTTCCTTTGAAATAATTTGTAATGTCCAAAGAATGAAGTGTTGTTTCGTCAGTTCGGAAAAATTATTTTTTTCACAGAATCGTATTGAAATAGAATTGCAAAAATGCAACTTTGCCATTAATTAGCCTTTTCATTGCAATTATCTTAATTATGTTTTTGAGAATTATCGATTTATCGTTTCTTGATTAACCATTTCTAACAAAAGATAATGAATATGGTCAAACTCTTTATGTTTTATAGTTATTGGATTCACTTGTATTTGAACTGTTAAACATATAAACTCTCTGTGTATAGATTTCGATTAAAACTTGATTGAAATCTACATAAAGTTTGGAGTAAGGTATAAACACTAAATTCTACTCAGTGCATTTCTGAGACTTTTATCTTATTCTCTGACAAAAAGTGCGACAGACAGACATTATTTAAAAAAAATAAGCTTTTTGGACTCTTGGAGGTCTAAAATGCGGATATTTGTCAAAAACACGATCTCAAATTTTTTGATGATAAATAGCTTTCTCTCCGAATACTTCACATACACAACAGAATAAAAAAATCGATCAAAGATGTTTAAAATGAAGCCAAGTCCATGAATGAGATTCAATATAAAGAAGAGGCGTAATGTCTTTTGTGATTCAATGAGACATTAGAATACAGTATACACCCGAGTGCCTGGTTCATGACTATCCGGCCTAGTTTTCTTTTATCAAACTTAAATCGAGAAGACAAGGCGTTGCATTGAAGTGGGGGGTCTGCTACGAGCTAAAAGACAGAAGTATTCATCTATTAAGGACTTTTTCAAAACCTAAAAGCTTTAAGTTTTGACTCTTATCTTAGAGTCACCTTTTCATATCTGTGTAATCATTTATCAGTGAAAAATGAAATCTGTTTGAATCAGTTTTTTTTAAGAAACAGCCCTGCGATTTACGTTAATGTTTTGTTTATGTTTCCGACATTTAAGTTGGGCATTACAGAATTTATGTTAAAATATGAACAGTTTTTGTCCTTTAACTTGCTATTTCTCTAATAAAATCTTGCAGTGCAGCGTATAAGCATATATAAACTACCAGTATAGAGTCTTCTATTTTAACTCGACACGTTACCGACAATTGCTTCTATGGTTCACCGGGTCGCGATCACGTTCACATTCTGCGTGGCTTAAGATAAAGGGCGTAGAAGAAATGGAAAATACGAATTGTAATAGTAAGTTTTAGTTTAAAAATTTATTCTGTTATTGATGGGCAAAGAAATGAGTTCATAAAACACCGGCCTATCTGTTTCTTTTGTGTTTTTTTGCGCTATCCGGCTTGCCTTTTCGCCACATTAGTTCGGATAATCGGGAATTCACATAAAGTAAATGTATATATGCAGTTAAATAATTTTGCAAAAATTATTATTTTCACCTGAGGTAAGCCCCCTGGGGAGGACACCTCAAATATGGAATGAAAAGTTTCCAGATTAGTGGTTGATTCTCGTCGCCCTGGTGTGTACAGAAATGGCGTGGGGTGACAATCTCCTACCAATAACGAGACATGCTTCCACCATAATAAAAAAAGCATGTTAATTCTCATCCATCTAATTTGTTGTGTGTTTGAGCTATTGTGTCCACAAATAAATTCCAAAATCGGGTGCTTTTTTATCGTTATGTTATACATTTTTTATTTAATACATGTGACGTTTTACGAGTAATACTAATGTCCCAACCAAGATATCACAGTTTTTCATAACCATACAATCAATGAAATACAATTTTAACTAAATAAAACATTTTTATTAAAAAAAGATAATTTCAATAAAAATATAGCAGTTAATTAACTTATTTTAAAGTATTTAATGATTAAGAAATTGTTAATTTTCTTATTTTGAGATATTTTTTTGTTGTTGGTGGTATTTCATGCACTTGTCATAGACAAGCCCGCTGAGGAAGTGAGCGATTTAAACCGTTTGTGCAGTATTTCTGAGGATAAAGACCTCTGATACCCTCGAGGGCAGAAGTCAGACTTCCGGACTAAATTAATATAACACTCACACACTCGCCTGCACAACCCCTTTTTACAGGGGGGGGGGGGGCTCTCTCACATATCTCACAGATAGAACACGGGGTAAAAAGCAACCATACCCGAATCAAGGCTCGAACACCGGACTCCCAGACAGCGGGGAAGATGCGTTAACCCTAGGCCAGGACGTTGGCTAAATTATTCTTTAATTTAATATAACCAATATTAAATAAAAAAAATCCCAGGAGTCGAATCAGTTGAGCCAAGAAGATATAAATTGTTACTATCTAATCATTCTGCATAATTAAAACTCATTGACATAGAAGTGCAGATTAATGAGCTTCAGCTGTCCCGATCGTGACAGTCATTCATTCATTCGATGCACAGAAAGTATTCCAACATACCGTCCAACCCGCATAAGGCGTAACTAATTCTAGTAGTAAATGAAATTACTGAGATTTATCCATCCAAGTGATGATTTTAGATTGCGCATAATGCAATAAGCATTATAAATGTCCAATTATTCGAGTGATTAATTCTTCACCAATCTAACTTCCCGTTACCATGTGTCAGTTTTGTTTTATAATGACGATTCTTCTTACTCCCTCCCTTCTAACCTTTATTCCGTCGTTCAGTCCAAACGTTTTGTGTCCTTGATTGATAAAATATTAGATGCCATGGAACTTTTCCAAAAAAAATATTAGAATAAAATCTTAAGAAAAGGATGAATGCAATGAATTGTTTTGGAAATCTCATGAATTATCTTTCTTTCCATCGTCTCGTGAATTCCAGAAATTCTAAAACACTTTTTTTTTGCAGTGGTGTTGGATTACAAACGTAATTAATCACAAATTGAATTTTTCGAAATCAGATATTTATTGAAAATGGAAATATTTTGGATTATATGAATTATATTTGAATAATCAGTTAGATAAAGATTCAAATATAAAATTTGCATGCCTTGATATAAATTTAATTTCAAGATATGTTGCGTTCAATTCATATTATTTTATCAACATTTATGCTTACCCTCTCCCCCAATGAAAGTTTGCTTTTATATAATATTTCGAAATTTTCCGACAAAATATTTGCATAATGTCTAGCCTTTTGTAAATAATCCATGTGAATAATTGTTATTTCAATTTAAAAGCAAGTTTTTAATATCATACTTTTCCAGAAATAAAAAAACAGAAATTTTAAAGGTCTTTTTGTTGTCTTTTTAATTTCTTTTCTTTTTCTTTTTCATAGCTTTTTAAACCTCTTATTTTTCAGTGCTGCTTCCTTTCATGAAAGCGTTTTTTATAAATCTAAGTGCAGAAATCGAAACCCTTTCGTTCAGACTTCAAAACTGAAAAGAAAGTCAGCTGTATTTGTATTCAAAGGAAACATGTACAAATAATTCTTAGAAGTCAGTAACATTTGTTTTTCTTACCTGTATGGGCACATTGGGCTTTTTAATATTTTGTTCGACTCGATAAGAATCACAGTATTTGTTCCGAAAAGAAAAATTTATATTATAAAATACGCTCAAAAGAGAATATTTTCATCAGGTGAATATATTCTTGTTAATCCTTCTTTTTAATTTAGATTTTTTTAAAAATGGATATACTTTTATAAAAATTTATCGCTACCAATCATTTCTGTTCGAGAGTATTTTTAGAAGAGAACATGATCAATAGCTAATCACGCTTAAATTTTAAGTATTTAAAAAAAAACATGCATTTTTTATAAAAGAACCAAATGTAAAGAAACGAGCCAGATTAGCTTTAATTTTTAGGAGTTGTAGCAATATTAAAAAATATATTGTTTGAAACGATTAAACGTAAGAAAAACGTAAATTAGTTTGTAAAAAATTGGGCAAAAGGAATCATTATAGTTTTATTTCGAAAAACTCAAAAAGTATTTTAAAATGTCAGAAATCGAAATAATTATTATGACTCGGAGTTTTTTTTTTCCCTTTAACTTATAAGAAATTTTGGAACAATTGTATATAACCAAAAATTTTAAACATGGTATATTTATACATAACATACAAGAAAATAACTTTTTAAATATATAAAGAGAGATGTCATAGCAAAAACTGACATTACTATTTATCAAAACAATTAAATATTTAAAGATATAAAAAGTAAGAGTTCTAGAGAGTTTTCTAACAATATTCGACCACTGATCACTGGTAACAAGTGCTTTGGTTTTCATAGTTGTTGTTGGCCAATGGCATGCGGTTAATAATGTATAATTACATTTATTAAATTTAACAATCAATTGATAAAACAGTGAAATGTGTAAAAATAAAGAAACACAATCTATGCCTTATTTATGCTACATACTTTAAAAGATTTTTCGTTTTAAATTATCATTTGGTCTTTGAATTATAACAAAATAGAACTTTGAATTCTTTGTATTCTTTGTAAGCATACTATAATAGATCACACCTTTGTAAACTTCAATAAAATTTATTGAAAAGATATTCATATATCAAGTGTAAATATAGTCGTTTTATTATTTTGTTATTATTCAGATGCAAACAAACTTTAAAGTTCACTGATTAAAAATACTTTTTTTTAGTTTTGCTCATGTTAAATAAAAATATGTGCATTGATAAAAGTTTTATTAAATTTACTTCGAGTGAATAATTGTTACTTTCCAATAAAAGCAACTTTCTTAAAATTTAATTCTTTCAGAAATTGCCCAATGACATACCAAAAAACGCTCCTTGCTTATTATTACATCCATTGAAAACGTTTCTTTCCTTTTTTTAAATTCTAGCTTCTAAAAGTTTTGATCGTAAATGCAGTTTATTTTTTCAAATGCAAATCTTAAGGGAAACGCTTTTCTTGGGAAAGGTCTTTTTCCCTTAAATCCACGAAATTGGAAAGAAAACCGACTGCGTTTGCATTCAAAAGGAAACAAAGGTGGAAAGACTTACAAAAGAATTGTGACAAATAGGTGTATGTTTGTGTATGTTATTTATTTTTACTGTATCCAAATGCCTGCTTCCTAATGCATTGTGTCTTTCACGTGAAGCGAAGTATTCAAATATTTGCTTTCGGTTTTCATAATTTGAAGGAAAAACTTTGAAAGTAGGAAAACAAAAACAGATTTCAAGAAGAAAAATTGCGTTCTTCATTAATTTTTTCTTAATTTGTTAGAAACGTCTTAAAGTATTATGAAATTTTCCTGATAAAACGTTTGTTCTTTATATCTAATTATTTACTTGTAGAGCACAACATTTTGAAATAAAATTTTAGTGCTTTGATAACTTTAAGTAGTTTTGTTGCCGAAATGTTAATGCTTAATATTTAAAATATGTTATAGTAGGTATAAAATATTAGTCTTATCAGAAATATTTATCGCTTTTAAACATTAATTTTGCCTTTGGGGGAGAGACAACAGATGCCACTTTTGAAAAAGGATTCTAATGCCATTCGAAATCATAGAAAAACAGTTTCATGATAATTTTTCTCAGTTAGTTCCTCTAATTTCCAATAAAATAACTTCAAGATTCTCTTCTAAAATTGTTGCGATAAGTTTCTGATGAGAAGTGTACGGTGGCTGGACGACAAGGCAGACAACAGTGTGCATTCTTCGCTGAAACATAATTTTTCTTATACAAATACATAGGTAGGAATTCTAATTAAATGATTGTTTACTCACAATTTGCCAGCTATCATCTGTAGTGGGAGTATGGCGCAGTGACAGACCGTGGGGATGGCAATGCCTAATAGTTATTAATTTAAAGCTTGGTTATTAATTATTCTTTTTCTTCTCTACTAAATCAGAGCTCCGTTTTAAAACTACAAATGGGATATTGACATCATGATGCTTTTTTAGACAAGCTTATTTTTTGTAAATTAGATGAGACGACATGCAAAAATTGTTCATTGAAACAAAACCAAAGAAGTTGAAGAATTACTGTACACATAGAGGGCATTTGATGCATTTGAGCTAGATGAAACAGGTAAAGCAAAACTATAATATTATTATCCTAAGATAAACCAAACTTCATAAATAAATTTCATTGTATGAAATTGTTGCACATAGAGTGCATCTGATGCATTTGAGCTAAATGAAACAGGTAAAGCAAAACTAAAATATTATTATTCTAAGATAAATCAAACTTTCGGGAGGGGGGGGGTCTGCACAGACTTAAAAATTTATGTCTGGTAGAACGATAATACCTGTAACTGGACGATAATACCTGGATAATATCTGAGAGTGGGTTCACTCTCAGAACTTCAAAGCCGACGAATGTTTCACATATGACGACATATTCAATATACAGGGTTGTCCAAGAATCTCTCCCTGATTACAATAAATTATTTTAGAAAATCCATTGAATGTAATACTGTAAAAGTTTTATTATAGAATAGACATGTTTTCAAATCTTTTTTAGCCAGTATATAAAGCAAATAATGCAAAAATAACGATTTTACATTCGATTTTTATCAAAAAGGCGTCAGGGGGGGGGGGGGGAGTTCAATGTATTCTTTGGTCCCACGAATTCAAATCAATATCAGCTTATTCTTTGGTTCCACAAATCAACTGTTCAATATTATCTTAGGAGTTACATCAAGGACAGAGAGTTTGCAATGCCAGTTGATGACATAGATGTCTTCAAATCTGGATCACAGAAAGCTATGTCTAGTTTGCCAATCGAAATATCGTATTATACTAGTCGGGAATTGGAATGTCACCTTCATATTCTTACCAGGTACTAGGAGTGTTCACATCTAAATTTATTGAAATAAGTGGTTTTAATTAAAACTCTATAAAAGTTTTTACAATATAATGAAATAACCATATGTAAAATTATAATAATTTTTTTATAATTTTCTTTTGTAATCAGGAAAAGGCACTCTAACCCCCCCCCCTGCAACATTCCTGCATAAATAGCAGATCTTTAGTAGAACCAAGTCTCGAAACTTTAATTATTGTTTGATACTAGTCGAGAATTGAAATATCGCCTTCACATTCTTCGAGAAACCAAGAGAGCTCACATCGAAATTTACTGACGTAAGTAGTTTTATTTAAAACTCAACAAAGGTTTCTACAATGTAATGAAATAACCACATACACAATTATAATAATTCTTTACAGCATTCGTTTGTAATCAGACAAATATACTATGATTCCGCCCCAGCGGCAACAGGCCTGCATAAATGGCAGATATTACAAAGAACCAAGTTTCAAAACTTAAATTAATTATTGGGTGATACTAGTCGAGAATTGAAATACCGCCTTCACATTCTTTGAGCTACCAAGAGAGCTCCCATTGAAATTTATTGGCTTAAGTTTTTTTTACAATGTATAAAGGCTTTTACAAAAAAGGTTTTTACAACGTAAGGAAATAATCATATGCAAAATTATAATAGCTTTTTTACAACATTTTTTTAATCAGAAAAAGGTGCTATTACCACCCCTGCAAGAGGCCTACATAAATGGCAGATCCTTAGTAGAATCAAGTCTCGAACTTTAAATTCCACACTAGATTGCCACAATTACAGTTAATAGTCTGGAAATAAGCCTCTAGTTATATGAAAGAAATTCTTTACTCCTAGTTTGTGGCTAACAGTTTCGGCTGCGTGTAGTCACGATGAACAATTAAGAGAAGGTACAATGATGAAACTCGTTGCTGATGTTGGTACTGCTTGGCCGAAACTTTGAAGGAATTTTACGAAGAATCGTGCGCGATGGTTACTTAATTAAATTTCTGCATATTAACGGTCTAGTTGGAATTAAATTAGAGCACAGCACCCCTTTCTCAACCTAGAAAACTGAGAAAATATTTCCCAATTTTAACAAAAGTCTTTTAAGGTTGGAAATTCAATCCATGCCCTTCTATATAACTGACTGATGTATTAAAAATTAAATGTGCATAAGTTTAGCAAAAATTTACTTAATTAAACATTTATAATTCATTTAAGTAAAAGCTAAACAATTATTTAATATATTATTTTTTAATTCTTTAAACATATTTATTTGATATTTTACTAAAATTACTACTTCCTTGAATTTATTCCTGAAAGTATATCAGTATTTTATTTCTGTATGGAAAGATAATAAACAAGAAAAATCTCGCCCCAATCAAGATTATTAGTAATATAATATTATAATAAATAATATAATATTATAACTTAATTAACTAAATACTTGGTAATTAGTTAATATACTAATTGAATAAGGCTTAAATTAAATTAAATTGATATTTGCTTTTTTTTAAATTTATTCTTGAAATTATGCCTGTGTTTTATTTCTATATGGTAAACTAATAAACAAGAAAACATCGCCCAAGTAAAAATTATACTTTTCTTAATTTATCATCAGTTAAGAGTCAATTTTTTAAAAACAATATCTAATACATCTATTTGTCTGCATATTATCGTTTAATAATTTAAAAAAAAGTTAGTAAAATGTGTTGCGGTTTAAAAGTTTTGGTAGAAAACGGAATATTTTATTTCCGTATGGAGAACTAATAAACAAGAAAAACTTCATCTCACTTAGAACTATATATTTTATAATTTACCATCAGTTAAGAGAAGGCGTATTAATTCTTTAAAAAAATGTCTAGTACATCTATTTGCTTTCATTTTATCGCTAATAATAAAAAAAAATTAGTAAAAAAGTATTTTGATTAAAAGTTATCCTTTAAATAATATTTTGAACAATAATTTTATTTGATTCTTGTTCATAAAGACGAAATTTTGTATTCAAAGTTTTTATTCACTTCTTGATGCGCTACAGCTTCGAGATTTTGCGTGTGTTTGTGTTCCTGATGACAAAGGACTATTCTTATATGTTTAGATTTCATTTATTTATTAATCGATGTAGCAGTTGCATTACACTTATCTTCTCTTTTGGATACTAGATGGCGATGCCTGTTTAGGCCATCCCATATGTCATCCCATGATGTATTGCGATTGTAATGAGAATGAGATGTGATGCTGAACTGTGAGCCGCGCGCGTGAATGTCTTGTCTTTGTGTTTGTTTTAAGTGTGTGAATGTGATTATTAAAGAAATGTTTCCAACAACATTCGTCCTGTTGCTTCCTGCACAGATCATAATAATCCACATAACACCACATCGATAAATTTTTATTCCACATTGTTGGTGCCATCTGGAGATTAAGTTGAAGAAAAAGATCATTTAGAATTCCAAGATTTTTATATTAATAAAAGTATGTTAAACGAAAAATAATTGAAATACTTTTAAATTTACTGTGTTTTTAGGATTTTTTTATTAGATTTATTGAAAAACTATAAAAAACTAGAAGGAAAAGAGCTCAGAAAACAAATGACATCATTCAGTGAATGCAGATATCTTTTATGTTGAAATGATATTGAAATTTGTTCTTTTTTTGTGTGTACGGAAATTGATAGTGACGAGATAGTTTCCGGAGACATGAATGAATGAATGTTACAAATTTGAAGTATACAATCTCATCTAGAAATAAAAATTTTAGAACGTTTTATTTTTATACCAATCGAAAAGGCTGGACCATATAAAACCTGACAAACCATATGTGAAGTTACACCATATTTGGCATTTATTCTTTATTAAAGTTGGAAGTTGAAATTCAACTCTCCTGAATTTTATTTTCTCGTATACCCAGTATAGAAGAAGTATTGTAATTGTCAAAAAAAATCGAACTGACGATTTGACGAATCGATTTTGACGAATCTTGGCATTTCAGACTTTTCTGGGTTCGAAAAACACATTTTTTTGGCATTATATTCGTCTATTTATGAACACGATAGTTCAACACAGCTTTGATATAAGCAGTTAAAATTTGGTATGTAGACTTTATTTTCTTCAAATATTGAGGGAAATCCATTTTGAGAAAATTTTTCTATCCGGCTGTCCAAAAATTAACTGCAAAGACAAGATAATTGGATGGATAACATTTGGCACACAGATTAGACATTTAAAATGTACATACCTTCAAATTTGGAACCAAATATGCCAAAGAGTTGACCTTCTGTCGATTTATACTTTTACGAAATGTAAACCTGAAAACTCGAAAGTGCAAATACTTAAATTATATGAAAATTGATATGCTGTTTTGTAACTACAGTTGTAATTCTGCGCCAGTTATAGTTTCAGTCTGTTGAAAATAAACGTGTCCAAAAGACAAACTCTTTTTTTGGTTACTATTAACCGCATGCCAGGGATTAAATAAAAGCATCACCAAGGATCACTCGATAGATTCAGTCGAAATATGTTAATTCAAGCCAAAGATCAATATTTTCTAACGATTATTCGTAAATACCACAAATTTTTGATTTTATCCAAAAATCACAATTTTATTCAGAGGGGAAGGGATAAAACCTTTATGAGATAGCACGCTAGAAAATTTTGGTGCATTTTTTTTTTTTTTAAATTTTGGTAGAAAAATATGGACCACTTCCCCTGGATTTTCTTAAATGCTATTCATTTCAAAGAAATTAATAAGAAATATTAAAATAAATTTTATTAATGAACACCTTCATAAAGCTTTCAAACTTTAAAATAAAATTGAAATAAGCCTTAATTAAGAACGAATTTTTAATTAAATTCTGTGTTCTTTTCCGTCCAATTTTAAAAGTTATTCAAATTTTTCCTATTGACTACGAAAATGTCAAGTAATTATTTTTCTTCATATTCTGAAAATAGAATGATAATTTCAATATTCCGATCACATATTCAGGATTAGAAAAAGTATCTATGTAAAACCCCCACTATGTAGCAGATGGTTCAAAACCATTTCCTTTCCTTTGTATGTGTTTTCCTATTTGCTTCCTTTTGAATACAAACACCACTGGTTTACTTTCCTATTTTCCGTATAGTGGAGGAGAAAAAGAAAAGTTTACTTTTATTTCTTAAAGATTTGCATTCAAAAAAGAAATTGCATTTATGAATAAGGCTTTGGAAAAGTTTCGACAAAAAAAAAAAACTCGCGCCCTTTGAATGAAACCGAAAACGAGAAAATGTTTGCGAGGATGTTTTTCTTTTCATCCAGATAAGAACCGTTTTAAAGTTTCTGTTAAAATTACCGTATGGTTTTGTAAAAATCACTTACCTGAAGCTGATTAAGAATAACTTAAAGCGATATAATTATTTTCACTTGTACTAATAAGTAAAAGTGAAACTCTTAACTTCTTCGCCTGAAAATATTTAACTCACTTAAACATGAAATTACAAAATTGTCGCTTTATTTAAAAATTAATTTTCTTATCTACAGTTTTAACCACTTAATTCCTTTTTTAAGCACATATATCGATTGAAATAACAATCAAAGTTCCTAACTTAGTTAAATCTATGCCCAAACGTTTAAAAGCTGTTATAAAGAATAAAGGATATCCTACTAAATACCAAACATTTAGAAAAATTTAGAAAATTTCATATTTAGTGATGTTTTTTTAAAGTGTATGATCACTTTTGTGTCCTATTTTTGTGCAATTTTATTTATTGTCATTTTTAAAAAATTAATTTGCATCGTAATTAAAATTTATTCTTCACTGCTTTATTAAGAACTGTAAAAATATGCTATGAAAAAATTTTCATGTAAAAATAAGAATATATAATGGTAAATATTGAGATTTTTAGTTGATTCTTGTTGGTGTACGAACACTTTTGGGAGCCACTGTATAAAAAATTTTCATCTGTCGTAAAAAATAAAAATTTCAACCGTGTGCTATTATAACTGCAGTAAACTTTTATAAAAGATGTGAAATTTTAACCAGAAAAATTTAATATCTTAATGTTTTACTCTTAAATAATCTATCTTTATTATATCATAAAAAATTTATTCTGAATTGTATAACATCGATAACATATGCACAACAAAATGTATTTAATGTCGTCGCAATACTCCTGAGTGTAAATTCAGTAATTAAAAAAGATGAAAACCTTTGTAAAATATCAATATGAGTAATTTCCTTATGCGGCTCTCAGAAGATCCGTTATTTAGCTATAAGATTTGGCAATACCTGCAGTATTTTTCTCTATAAGAATACAATCGATTATTTAAAAAATGTAAAAGTATTCTGGTAGAATTGCAATTCAGTTCATAATTCTTTGTGGATAAGTGAAATATTTTTCCCTATCGTAAACACAAACGATTTTTAAAAAAATGTAGATGTAAGCTTAAAGGTATTTTTTGATTGTGAGAAAAAAAAAAGGTTATATTTGGAAATTTATAATAATTTAAAATTTGAGTTTGCCTTATTATAGACTCCTAATTTATTGAGAGAAAATTTGAGTTTACCTAATTATAGACTCCAAAGTTATTGAGATAAAATTTGAGTTTACCTTATTATAGACTCCTAAGTCATTGAGAGAAAATTTGATTAATTTTTAATTATCTAAATAAAAAATCTAATTAAATCTTAGTCATGAATAACTTATAAGTCAAATAAAAACTACGTCTAAATTTGATTGTGATAGATACTAAGATCTATATCAAAGAACATTGTGACTGACTTTTGTGTCATGCATATCATACAAACATGTCACATGCCTCAATTTACAGATTCTAAATCAACTAATAAACATTATTGTATTAAAATAAATAGATATATAGATATTTTTAAGTACATCCAACCTTTCTTCTTTCTAAATGCAAGCACAAAAAACTTTACAAAGATCAAACTAAACATCACAGAAATATAGAGTTGAAACGTTGATAAACATGAAATATTTTTTCTATTAAACATCGTTGAGTTAGCATTTTATTCATGAGATAAAATGTCACTATTTATCTTCTTTACTAGCCTACTTCTAAATGTTTTTAAAAGATTTTTATAATTCAAGAAAAATCCCGGGCACCATTCTTTTTTTATTCCTAATTTTATCCATTTGTCTAAGTTCTCAGGATTTTTTGGCTCAATTTTGTCTTCGGAAACTGAAATATTGACAGTAGAAGACACGATTACATTGAAGATAAACATATTAGGAAAATTGTAGTAACCGGGATCAATTTTTTACCTATGGCACGTAAATTTTAATAAGAAGTGCTAGTTGGAATGTCTTCCTTGTTATTATTTACCAATTTTTAAAGTAAGTTACAAGATATCTATCGTGTTTTCATGATATTGTTAGGAAAAATCTGCCCAGTGGCACAATAAATAATGGCGAATATGGTGGTTCAAACAAAAGCGAAACGTTGGTAGTAAGGCAGCTGAAGCGAAAATCAAGATAGAACATGCTAAAATCAGCACCACACATGCGAAAAGTAAATCGCCGTTCAGTAAAAGCACAGCACATTAGTGCTCAAAGAACTCTTTCTGTGATGACACTTCAAACAGTAAATACCTTCTACTCAGTTTCACGGTTTTCCTAGTCTCCGTGACAGGGTATGAAATTTTCCAGAAGGATCTACTCATTATAACTCCTAATAGAGATATCACCGTAATTCTTGTATTTTGAAGAGTCCCCAATTTTCCCATCATTGACCTGGCATTCATTAGAATATCTCTAATTCTCTCTTCCTTACTATAATACTACTTGCGCAATGTAGAAGTACTAAATATTCTCAACATTACATTAGTATGAAGAAATAACTTTTCAATTTCCATATGATACTTTGGAAAATTTCTTGATTTACTGATAATTTTTAATATTTTTTAAAAGAAAAAAACCGAATGATTTATTTTCAAAACTGATTTTGATTATTATTATAAAATGCAGAAGTTTCAGAAACGGAAATAAATGTCCTCATAATAGCAATATTCTTTCAATATCTATTTAGCTTCATAAGTTATATCATTTTGGTCACAACAAAATCTTTTAAAATTTATTTTCTAATATTTTGCACATAGAAAGACATTAAATAGAGACATTACTCCTTGTCGTCTAACTAGAAAAAACCCACTGATGTGAAAAAAAAAAAGAACCTGAAACAAACAACATTTTTCTGGACTTGTGTGACTACAAAGCTGAAAAAATAAAAGAGAAATGAATGAATAAAAATTAAATAGTCCGTTTTAATTTATTTCTTCCGACTAATTACATAGAAATCTGCTTTCATTTGTTAAATTTACAGGAACATGCAATAAATTTTATCTGAAAGATGTGACATGAAAAAAAAATTTGTTTGCAGTGGATTAAATATTATCTGTATGGAAGTTTCACGGGAAAGATTCCTTTTTAAAAAAATGCTATTTGCTATTTTAAATAACTATTGAAAATGCTATTTTAAATAACTATTGAAAATGCTATTTTAAATAACTATTGAAAATGCTATTTTAATAACCTATTGCTATTTTAAATAACCATTGACATGCTATTTTAAATAACCATTGAAAAAATTTCTTCTTTGATCTTTTCCAAACAATTTTTTAATATAATTCATCGCGATTAAATAGACATGGTGAAACCCTAACCTCTATTCATGTTTGAATTTCTTAAGAATATGGGTAAATTAGCAGTAAGATTCTACAGTTTTCGCTAGTTAAAAGAAACATTTGGGAAGGTTTAAACCTCTTAATCTTTTGTTAAAGTCATTCGATATTTCTAAAATAATTTTTTTTAAATTCTAAAATTCCTGGCAGTTTTTTCGAAATATGGAAGTATATGTAAATAAAAATGTTAACTTGGGAGTATAACTTAATTTTCCATCATATATTAATACCATTCACTTGCAAAAATGAAATTATACCAATAAATTAGCATTAAATTTTTCAGTATGTATAAAAAAGATTGATTTTATATCACATTATATTTCAATTAAAGAATTGATTAGACCTTTCAGTCTATTGATAACAAAACTAAATTATACGATCACATTAATGAATTAGTCAAAATAGATAGAAAACCAATAATGAAACTTATTGCTGAATGCAATTATTCTCTCAATTTTTTTAATGTTTGAGATACAGTTTTTAAATGATTGAATTTATTGCTTGTTAATTAATAATTCGTGAAGTATTTTGCACCCTTCAAATCAAATCAGCTTCGGAATCTCAAATAATAAATAACAAAACACCTTCATGTATTACTTTTACAGACACGCACACACACATATATATATATGTATGCGTGCATGTGCCTGCGTGAGCGTGTGTGTGTGTTACTCCATATTATATGAGCAAAAATATTACTCGCCTCAAATTTAATAAAAATAGAAACATTTTTTATAAAAATATTCTTGTTAACTATTCAACAGTTATAAATAATGTGGCTCATCGTACAAAATTTTTTGAATGCATAGACTGCTTAATGAAGACCGCTCTTTAATTAATAAAAAGTAATTACCTGTACTTATTCTTCAAGTTTTGATCCTTCACACAATAATGTGCTGTACTTATGCCAATTATTTTACCAATCTCCAAACACTTTTTTACCAATCCTTTCAAACTCGCTTTCACGACTTTTATCCGTGCCCCTGATAATAAGAAAACATCACATAATGTTTACTCACATTGAGGAACACATATGACTTTGAGTTTTGAAAAATGAGCACTCTCGGAAGCCACCAACATGTGCCATGAGCAGTTTCATGCTGAGCAACTTTTGAGTCTCTTATTAAATGTACAATATTTTTTATAGGCCTCTAAACGTAATTCAGTTGTCTTTCCTATTTTTCATAACAGCGATGTTGATGTTTACTTCCGGCATAGCAGTTACTGGAACGCATTATCTATCTTTTTTTTTTTTTTTTTGTCTCTTTGCAATGTAATGTCTTTCAACATTTTAGATATCTTCTGGGTCATAAAAAAGGGTAGACTTCCCATAAATTTACATAGGTTTACATAATTACATAAATCACATAGGTTACAGCTGACAATATCTTGAGGCACAAGAAAAATTCCAATGTATTTCTCATTTATGACTTTCATTTTTGGCGTAGAGAAAGTGAAATAACCCATATTTGACCGGCTACCAAAACCACAAGATTGATGTCATGACTAGGAAATATGCGCTATACATTCTTCAATTAACCCTCTACACATGTAATATTAATTTAATTTTTCTAGAGTTTTTATTCAACTTTTAAAAATAATGATCGTTAGCCCTTGTGCGTTTTTCTAAAACCTATAATAGTGCAAGAATAATCAGAAAAAAGAATGTTTTCGATTTAATTCTAGTACTTGTGTACCTTTAAACATATTTCATTAAAGTATATATTTCAAATAGCTTATATACTAAAATTATAAAACGTTCTGTGCATTCAAATTTTTATTTCCTTGTATCTGAAATTTCTATTAATCAAAAAAAGATAGGAAGGAAAAGAAGAAAACATTTAGTGTCGAGAAAAAAAATATGTGATAACAGGAAATGTCAATCAATTACTTCGCATATTTGTAGTCTCCTGCGTTGTGCAATTAATTCCTATGTTATGTACAATTGTCACCAGCTAGTTTACAATAATAGGGAATTTACGAATTCGTAGAATCTGGGAGTAAAACCAGTTATTTTGGTAATTCAGATGCAACGGTTAATTGCATTAAGAATTTCTGAAGCAGTTTGGTTTCAATTTATACTTTTTTACTCCCTGTTTTGGCTGGCCCTACCTTAATTTAAGACATAACGAGAAATATACTTATTCCATTGTGTATGTGTGTGTTCAACTAGGACTGATTTTTTTAAAAAAAATAGTAATTAGAATTTCTATCGAACAAATTTGAAACGAAATGTTGCGCGAAATCTTTCCATGATATATTCCAAAAATATTACATCACAAAAATGATTTTGCATCCTCTTATTGAAGTTCAATCTTTTCAATGATACCAATTAATGTTTTAATCTATAAATTAAGTTTTTATTCTTAAGGAATTATTAAAAATTATTTTAACCCTATTTTCCAACAATTTATTTCACACAAAATAAGTATATAATTTAACCTCCACAAGTACTTAATGCCTGCATTAGAAAAAATTAGCTTTTAACAATATATTACCATCACATTGATAAACACTCAATTTAAAAAATATCTATTACTGGAAATTAAACCAGTGTCTATATAAAAAAGAAGTCAATATAAAACATATTTTCTAAAAAATAAATGCAAGAAAATTTTTCTATGATATTTTACATATCTATATTAACAATACAATAAATCGATTTTATTTAAGACAAACATGGTTTAATACAGATAGGAAATCCATTCTAATCAGGACAAACCGCTAATGTGTAACCCTTTAATAATATATCTCCTATACACATATATCAGCTAACAAAATAGTCTAAATGAAGTTACATAAAACAATTATACATTATGTAACTTGAGTCAATAAATGCTCTGATGAATTAAGAATTTTAAATTTTTACATAGATCCTCTATTTTGTGAATCATATTTGACAAAATATTCTTGCAACTCTAAATTTTAAATAAAAAGAGTTGCACTCCAATCAATTAAATTAATCAATCACTAAAACTGTCCAATTTATGAAATGTTGAATATCACTACTTTATAAAGACAAGAGATTTTAGAAAACCTCATCGACTGTGTTAAAAAATATACGCCAAATTTCTCAAATTGATTGGCCTAGGATTGCGAAAATGTTGATTGATCAAAAACTGTAATATTCAAAATTTCATAAATCGGTCAGATTTGACAGCAGAAGATAGAAATGTTTTTATTTATTTAAAAGTTGAAGTGTCAAGAATATTTTGCAGGAAATAATTCCTTAGGATTAAAAATTTCTTTGAGATATTATATAAAGTATGACAATTATTCTGTAGTGCACTAATTCCAAACGACTCTATTTTCAAACTTTTATTTTTTTAAATTGTAATTTCTGAAATAAAAATTTTAGTAAAAAATATTTTTATATTAATTGTAATTTAATCATTTACACTTTAGTTTAAAGATAAAACTTGACGAGAGCTGACAGAAAATTAGAGAAAGATACATAGTACAATGAACAAAGTCTTATAATAATATAGGCTTAAAGTCTGCATAATAATATGAGCGAACTATATGACTATCAAAATCTGAAACTTAAAATGATCTTGCTGAAAAGGTTATTAAGAGACAAATTATATAAAATATTAAATTGGAAAATTTTAGGGGGTATTAATACTGTCCAAGCAGCTGATCGCCATAGACGGAAAATTATAAATAATTCATAAATAATAATATTAATATATAATAGTAATAATATTAAAAAATGATAAACAATTAAATAATAACAATAATATTAAATAATAAAAATAATAACTAATAATACCTCACGTTAAATTAATGTTGTTTGTCGCAAAAGAATATACCCTTGTGTATCATATTTACCACAAATTTCCACCACCTTATCTAAGTATCCAAAGTTTCCTGAGTGACCATCGTCACGACATCAGGAAGACGGAACTGAACTCAATGGGTCACAATGAAAACAAACATTTAAAAAAAATAGCTGTCGCTTTTCAGCTTCTCCCGTTGGAGGTACATATTATTATTCGAATAGAGGTAACTCAAAGTCTGGTCATTGCTATGCCGACCAGTAAAGCGAGAACCTGCTTACTCGTACGCCAGATATCTCGTCCTTGTATTCTTAAGGTAAATTAAATGATCGTAGTCACGAAAGTGTCAGGGTGGGATTTTAGTGGTCACATTTGGACATGGTAAACTGTTTTCTTAGGAAGTCATGGAAGTGGAAGTAACTCGGCCCCACTACCTAATTGTATTTAACCTTGAAGAGAGAACCATCCATCATACCCAATGTTTCACATTCTCAAATTTGAGGTGCTCACAGTGACAAAATTCCTTTATAAATAAGGCACTCACTCACATCATTCCTTGCAAACTCATAAGTGTTGTTGATGGAAAGCTAGATTAACAGAAATAAAAATGAATATTGTCACAGCTCCCAATTGGCGAGATTCGGGAGAGAAATTATGTAAGAAAAGAAGTCGAAAAGAAGATATAGACTTGAGCAAAACTGTGTGGAGGGGAGATACTGAAAACGTATAATTTTATAGAAACCTGGAATCAGAGGAATGCGTTTATCTGTCCTTTTCCGATAAGGTTTTCTCCACTTCTTTATAAATTATCTTCCAACGATGCGTAAAGAAAGGAATAAAAATATATATATAATTTATAAATAAAAATATAAATAATGAAAATAAGAAATTTCTAAATTCAAATATTCAATAGAATACTAGTATAGAGTGTAGATAGCATGGTGTTATTTCAATATTTCGCAATTTTACTATATATCATCCAATAATATTCATTTACCACAAACAATTTTAGCTGTCTAGACTCTCGTAGAATACAAAAGCAAAGAATCTGCTCAGAGCTAGCTACAGTCGGAATGATATTTTTTTTTTTTCATTTTCCCTAGATAGTAAATGTAATGTGAATTCCCAGAATGACCGCTGCTTGGTAGCGGGAATTTTCATTACTCTATTTGGTTTCTATGCTTTTCGAGAAGAGAAAAAAAGGAAAAAAGAAATGTAAATCTAACAAAAAGAATCATGCTTTATATCAAGTTAGTATTTAGCTCTGATAAATATTTAACATTTTTTTCTATGCTTGGCTTTAAATTATTTTCTTAACTAAATGCTTCTGTCGACCAGCTGGTTTTCTGAGAATATTGATTACGTTTAATTTTAATTAAACCTCTAATGTACGCTTAAATATTCATAATTTCATTTACTATATATTTTTATTATTAATAAGTTTCTATTAGCTCGCTTTCCTCTTTGCCTGTTTCTTCGTTACAACTTTTGTAATCGATTTTAAACTAACTTCCTTATTAGCTAAATTTGAAATTTTATATATAGCTCAAAACTTGATGACAATCCAATAAAATTCCCTTTATTATCTGTCTGTTTGTTATACATTTGGAAATCCAATAAAAATATTTTATCACCGACAAATGGCGCCATGCCAAGTCATTAGTTCATCAAGGTCAGCTTAAAAGCATGACTCACACGAAAATAAAGAGTAGAAAATAACTATTTTTTTTTAAAAAATAAGCATATCACGTTTTTCAAATGATCTGAAAAGTATAAAATAATTTCTATGTCAATTTTAAATATTTATAATCTCTAATTTTCAGAACAACCTGTATGGAATTATAATATATTGAGATCTAGGATAAATTATTTTATATTTTTAGTCCGTTTTAAAAAAGTGGAAAATAAAAAAAAAATATTTAAATAATATTTAGCATCATGTTTGCAAAAAATAAATAATAAATATGTTCCATTTTTCTCCCTTTCTTATAAACTGCATTTCATAAAATATTTTATGTTTATCGTGTAGAGGAATTTAAATTAATTCATGTATTTTATACGCAGCTAGACGTCAACAAACACATTGCTCTTTCGTTTATGTACAGAAAAAAAATGGATAATGGGAAAATACTATAAAGAAAACCATTCTCCGAGACTCTCTTCAATTGACCTGTCTGAAAATGTGTAAATAAATATGTTAGTGTGACATGATTATTTATTTATTTTTCATTACTTCTTGCACTTAAATTTCTTTTGTTCGGCTTATTGCTTGGAACTCTGCAGTTACTTAAAAAGTTGGCAGGAAATTTTAATATGTTTTGAAATATTTCTACCAGATATAGATTTACGAACAGAGAGAGACTTTCACTCACATTTGTTTAAATATTACCTCTTTTAACATCAATTCACTCCCATTTTCTTAGCTAAAAAATACTTTTTCTGTATTTGGAAATCAAAAACAGATAAAATTCATGCGATTGTTTCATCTTTATTTAGCCTGTATATCTTTCTATTTATTAATAAATATAGTCGCCTCATCTTACCGAATATCAGTGCTAATTATTGTTTTTTATTTTAATATAGCAGAAAATAATATTCCTTTTTTAAGACAGTATTTATTAATCATAATGTGTGTTAGAGTCCAATGGTCTACATTATAGATTTCTGAACCAAGAATTTTAAAATAAGACACAGGCAAATTTTATAGAATAAGTATGTACACTTCAGGACTATATTTCAAACTTTTTTCATAATTTCAATTTAAAATTAAGCGAAGGCGTGACATTTTTTTAATGATAACTTCCGAAAATATTTTTAAAGAATAATCCTTTTCCTTTTAATATTTAAAATAATTATTATTGACTAGATAAAAACAAGATAATTACCACTTAATTAATCGACGAAAAAACATGGATGCATTTCCTATCTTCGCCAAAATTCTTATTAAGATAGAATGCTTAGAATTTATTTATCATATTCTGAAAATTATGTTATATTGAAGGAAGAAATGTTCCCAATTACACTTTTGGATTATTTAGGATGTCTTCAAATTAACGACTACTTGTGATGTTGTTAAATACTTTTATTGAATATCTGCAAAAGAATTAACGTTGTTTTCAACTTTTTAAACAAATTGATTTTCAGACTATTGACAATCAGTTGGCTCGCAGGAGAATCGGTTAAATTGAATTCCAACTAAACCTTCTTATGTATGACTTAATATTCTTGATTCCTTAAACAAAGCATTTTTATGAATCAATTGGTATTTTTTTTAAGATTTAGAATGTGTTATTTAAGAAACAATTAGTATTATTTTAGATTCAGATTGTGTTATTTAAGAATCAAATAGTATGATTCAAGATTCAGAATGTGTTATTTAAGAATCAAATATTTATTTAAGATTCAGATTTAAGATTCAGATTGTGTAATTTAAGAATCAAATAGTTTGAATTAAGATTCAAATTATATTATTTAAAAATCAAGTAGTAAAATTGCATTATTTACTTGATTGCATTTTATACTTGAATCTTCCTAGTGAAATTAAGTTCATCATAGGGATTGTGCAGGCAATCATCAATTGTCCAGCGAATCATCTTCTAATAGCACTGAGACAACACTTTCTTATTCAGCATGTATGCTATGTAGATAATAAGGAGAACCTTTTTTCTTTGAATAATTTGAAGAGAATACTGCGATTAAATATTTAATAGAGCGATGAAAACGGTTCAAAATCTATTCAAACAATGAGTATTATTGTTGAAAATTAGGTAAAAATACATTTTTAAAAAGACTGTCAGAATTTCTAAAAGTTTCTCGAAATTTTAATCGGTATTATTAAGTTTTGCTTTTGAGAATTTTATTTAATTAAGATTTTTTTTAATTCAAAGAGAACGTTGACTTCCCTTTGTGCAATAAATTTTTCGGAAATTGTTAGATAATTTTCTATAAGCCTAATGATCTGTTCTGAACACCGCCAACAGACAAACACATATTCTCCATTATGTAGTAGAAAGCGGTAGCAGTTTGAAATACGGAGAATATCGATAATAATAATGAAATCAGAATCAAAAAGGACTAGTGTTTCTTTAAATTTCCAACTAAGCTAGTTTTACTGAATATCGAAGACTGGAAGATGGTGCAAATATCTTTCTGTAATTCAATCAGATTACTTCAATCTATTTTGTATCGTGATTAAACTAAATTCGACAAACATAAAGAGGAAATAATTTTAATATTGTTTTAAAAAATCATTAAATAAAATCAATATCTATTTTACTAATATCTGCGGTATTGCTTAAATCTATCATTGACAACTACAAATATTGATGATTGACAACGAAATGACTCAAGTTGATACTGATCGCAGTGGGCTTTTATTTGGCGAACAAAAGTCATTAAAAAATAAACGTGGCGAATTAAAATTCCTCTTAACTCTTTTGTGAATGCATACGCATTTATACTTAGAAAAATTCCAAATGCTACAATAGAAACAATGATAGCAAATAGTTAACGAAAGGAATCTAAAAGTTAAATGTAATAAGTAAATAAACAAAATAATTATTCAAATTTGATTCTGTTTTCAAATATTTTATTATTTTAACGCGATGCAATCTTTTTGAATTTACTAGAGATTGATTCAGTTAATCTTCTGAAGAATGCTCATAAAATACAATATTTCTTGCTTTGAAATACAAACTTAATTTTGCATCTAAACTTTGAATGCTTTTATCTTCATTTATATCAGCTACTGTATACATAAGCTTTTTTTTAAAATAAGTAGATAATATTATTGTTTAAATACAAATAGAGATAGGCTTTTAGCAACGGAATTTTTTTAATGCAAGATAGGATCTAAATAAGTTTTATTTAATGTTCTTTTTAATATTAACGTTATTGTAACGTTAAAAAATATATAATAGCTGAGTGCAAATTCAAGTATATGCATAATATAGTGGTACTGTGCAAGAAAAAGTACAACTTTTTTATACAGCTATAAAAATCGAATTCTTTTATGTACATTAAACATTTCTGGCATATAAATTCTTATAAACCTTCATATAAATCACAACAAAATCTCTTTCAAATCTTCTGAAAAATACGAAAAAAATCTCAATAAACTACCATAATTTCTCAAATAAAGAAACTAGTATCCTTGGGATGAATTTCCCTACTTCCCTGGCCAGACAAGCCCGGATGGACTGTCGCACTAGAAGAGCCTTCTGACCTTCCTCAGAATCTCATTCTGTGCCGTCCTGTTCTTGGCTAAGTTTTCCCAATCTATTTCCTTAATGGCTTTTAAGTCTTCTTCAAGACAATCGATCCACCTCAATTTTATCTGCGTCTTTTTTAGGTACCAAATGTATCAATTAAAAAAGATCTTTTTAGTGGCTCGATTGCTATCCAATCTTATTAATTGTCCTCTTCAATTAATCCTCTGTATTGCTATAAATTTAATAATACCTGGCTCTTTAAATAGTAAACAATTTATTCTGCTTATGTTAACTTCTATTTCTAAAGCAACGCAGGAATTATTGTGAAATAAGAACTTTTCAATTTTGAATCGCGGTGGTTAGATGAAGAGGACGATACTTGAGCTAGTATTTCCCCATTCCAAACTCTTGTGCCACATGAGAGGAGAGATGTTTGACCCACATCCATATCCATGGATATTTATGGTATGGAGGTTCGAACCTAAACTTTTTGATCAAAGCCAGGACATCATCACTATGTCCTTGCGGCCTTACTCCTTTTCTTGAATAAAATTAATCAATTAAATTCCCTTTCTTTAATAAAATAATTTGATCAATTATTGATTTTCTTCAATAGAACATAAGCATTAAAATGATTAATTTTTCTGATTTGGATGACTGTATTTTACCAAAGAAAAGATTTTAATGAAATTAAATCCGTCAAATTTGTAAGAAGTTTTCATCACATATGTTATATTTCCATTAATACATTAGAAAATTGAGTATATAACTCAAACTGTTAAGAAATCACTATTTCTTTCTTGCTGAGAGAACATAAATGTTACTTTAATTTTAAAAATAGACTCTTTTTTTTTTTCCTTCTTGTCTAATAAAATCTGGAATAGAATTTTTTTGAAATTTAATTTTTTTAGCACTCCAAATGGTTTATTTTTAAAGCTTTAAAACTATACCATCAGAAAGAAATTGTAATTAGTAGAAAGCCAAAACAATTCCACATAAAGATAAGGAAAGAAACTGAATATAAGATATATTTATTACTAAATATAAGATTTTATTTTACATTGCAGGTAGAAATATATTTCTAAAAAGAGAGTTTATTTCGCTATAGATCAAATAGGCCGGAAAACATGCCTCGTATTCTAATGAACGAAATAAAATAATTGGCAAGAAATAGAATATTCATTCTTCGAAGTCAGTTTTTAATCTAATTATTTCGGTAAAAGTTATTTTCCAGCAGCAGTGTTTCGCTGGAAAGACATATAGTTCTGATTACATTTCTTAGGATTGCTTCTTATTCAAAAAAAATTGAGAGCTATTTTTACGAACACTCTATAATTTTGAGACATTCTTAGATGAATTATAAATTAATCAGTTATTCTTCGAAATTCGCTCAATACAGTTAGTTACCTAACTAAGGATTCAACTTGAACTGCACTTTCATATGAAATAGATATTTCCGTATCTGAAAATCGGCTAAGTTGGCATTGTTCCTTTAAACAGACGCGATTTCATTGTCAGATTTTATGAGAAGAAATTTAGCAATTTAACTGAAAACAATTTGGGGAAAACTTCTAGAAAAAATATAATTTTGAAATCCTAAATTAATACCAAACATAAATTAAAGAGAGTGATTCAGAATTATTTTCGAAATATTTTGAGATTAGTATAAGAAAGTAAGCAATATGTATTTAATAAAGTTTATAAAAACAAATTTATTTTAGCTAGAAACGCATTGATGAGAATTTTTTATATTGCTTCTTTCCGCCCTAAAACTGCTAGTAAGGAAGATAGTTTTACAGTTTAAACAGTTTATATATACAGTGGTGGCCAAAATTGTGGACACTTTTGAAAATCGTTATGTTTTCTAACTTTATATGCTTATACAAAATGTAACGTTTCACAAAATGCAAACACTTAGATATCATTTTAAAGAGAATTTAATGCTGATTTCAATACAAAAAAACAAAATTCAAGTATCTGCAATACAAAAAAAGGTTAGTTCTTCCTTCATTATTCATGATACCAGGAAACAATTATAGCCTCGATTTATTCTCTTTTATTTGATGAACGCTTCATATGCACAAGAATTTTCAAACGTTGCCATAATTTCTCAATAATTTTGAGGCCAGGACTGTTTCCTAGCCATGATAACAATTCAATGTTCTGTACTAAAACACTCATTCGATATTTTTGCTATGTGGCAAGGAGCAGAATCCTACTGAAAAATAAATAATGTATTTTTGGGAAAGCGATTACTGATGGAAGGTGCAAATTTTGACTCTAGAATAGTGTCAATGTATTTTCTTGCATTTAATGTCCTATCGAAAACACGAATAAGACCAATACTGTCTGCTGACATGCATGACCAAATCATAACACTAACTCAGTTCTTCACAGTTGCCTGAATGCAGTCACGATGTAGCTCTTCACCTATTCTACGTTTTGCATATTTCCACCCATCTCTACCGAATCAAAATATCTTTGTTTCATCACTCCATATAACATGTGACCACTGATTATTTGTCCAATTAATGTGTTCCTTGCCCACTATAATCGTTTTTGCTCTGCTGTAAATTGAAATAACGCTTTTTTCGAGGAATTCTACCTCTTAGTCCAACATTTAATAACCTTCTACTGATTGTTCTGGAACTGACAGAAACACCAACCTTATTCAGTGGACTTCTGATGGCCTCTGATGACATTCTTCTATCTTGGATTCTATCTTTTTATTCTTTTGTCATCAACAGATGTGGTGCACCCTTTTCAGCCCTTTCCTACTTTATTTTTTTATTAGATTTGTCTCCTGATATCGTAAACAAAATTTTCGGACTCCAGATGTAGTCACTGAACCAACCATCTGTCTTGCAATTTCAGCACAGGAAAGACCACATTCACATAACACAACAATCTTAGTTCTCTTTCTAGATGTCCAATCTATTCATTTATTTGATATCATTGATTCTTGACTAAATATTATAAATATTTAAAAAAAATTCCTACTATATATTAAAAAGTTTAACAAAATTTCTAGCTTGCCATTTAATTACATAAAAAACAGTCTTCCTTCTGCAGAGAAAAGCACAATAATGACTTGTTCCAACTTTAAACATAATGTCAGCTTCAGCTAGCAGTTATTAACATTTGACTGCTTCTCAGAACAAGAACAGTGACTTGTCTGGAAAGTTAGAAATTACAATCCACTTCATCACTGTGTTTGTTATTCAGACTAAAGCAATAATAATTTTTTTTGTATTGAAAATATTTGAATTTTGCTTTTTGTATTGAAATCAGCATTAAATTCTCTATAAAATGATATGTAATAATTTGAATTTTGTGAAATGTAACATTTTTTATAAGCATACAAAGTTAGAAAACATAACGATTTTCCAAAGTGTCCACAATTTTGGCCACCACTGTATGTATATATAGAGAGAAAGAGATCGAAATAGGCGATAATAAATACCATATTTAGAAATCATGAATTTTTACAATGAAATTAAAATTGATAAAATCGGGTCAGTCTTTGGAGTTGGAGAACTTCATGGCTTCAAAAGTGGCAGATCTTGAAGGGTAAGTGATCGTTGATGAATTGAGGTAATGAGTCCCCATATAAAATAAAAATTGCTGAAATCTGAACAGTAGCTGCTATGGGTCTGTTTTTTTTTTTTTTTTTTTTTTTTTTTTGTATTTCTCTTAAAATTGGGATTGGTGATAAGCGATTATTGAAATTTATATCAAGGGGTTATACGCTTCAAGTGAAATAATAATTAACGGAGAATTAGTTCTTTGGCTTTGCTAGGTATTTTAAATATATAGATAAATATTGTTTTCTAATGGAAATAATCTCAATTATATTCAAGAATAAAATTATTCGGTGCAAAGTTTATCATGTATTGTTACTAGAAAAAAATATTGTATCCGATATTTTAATTGCGCAAGTTAACAGTTGCTTTGATTATTACTAAAATTACCGCATAATAACTGATTCCAATGTGGAGAAAATATCATTCCTTTAAAAGTACAATTTTTTTAATTGGATAGCTGCTTACCAATTCCAGAGTTAATATTTGTGGTATTAAGCTAGGTTACAACAAATTACATAGTTAGCAACAAATTATAATGCTAACTACATAAAGCATTCTATTCGTAACGATTGTAATATTTATAGTAAAGATAAATTTCATTCCTGATATTTCAAAAA
>JAPMOR010091914.1:0-16312 GCA_026543865.1 Argiope aurantia
CTGGCCGTCTCCCGGCATTATATTATTATTTTATAATTATACAGCAAGACTCCTACCGGGAGGCACCTCAAAAATGAGATTGGTTCTCGCCACCTTGACAGGTACAAAATTGGTGGGGTTTGGCTCCTTCCTAACGATGACGGAAAATAGATCCCAAGGTAAGCAGCTATTAGTATATAAATATTGACCTTTAGGGTGAATTTAGAATTTTCACTAAATGTATCGTGCGATTCTTGGCTATTAAATCCCTGGCATGCAGTTAATAGTAACCGGAAATCAAAAGTGATTTAGACGAGGTTAAACTAACCGATTAAAATAAGAATTTGACACGAAACTGCAATTGTAATCACAAAATCGCATACCAAGTATGATGCATTTAAGTCATTGCATTTTTGGATTACCGCGTTTAAATGTTTGTGAAAGTACAGACTGGCAGAAAGTCACCCCCTTGTGGGATTTGGTTCCAAATTTGATAGTTAATCTTCATTTTAGATGTTAAATCAGTGTAGCAAATTGTATTTATCGAGCTCGCTTTGCTGTGAAGTTGTCATGTTAACTTATATTCGAACATACACTTTCACTGAATGGATTTCGTCGAAAATCTGGTTTAAAGCTCATATGCAAAATTTCATTAATCTAGATCAAAGCGTTTCAGCGTTATCTTAGTCACAAACTGACGCACATAATTATTGAAATGTGTTTTTCGACTTCTGGGAGGTCGGAAATGTCGAGATTCTGAAAATCTCGAGTTCAATTTTTTTTTTTTTGACGATTACAATATTTTCTTTTTAATTCGTATAATAGAATATATAAATGCAATATTTTAATCATTAAGCCAAATAATAATGCTGGAATGTGAGAAAATATCTGCCTCAGATGAAAATATATCGTGGTTAGTAGTGACATAGCACTAAGAGCCATCTTTTTTTCCCCCAAACTGTATCAAGAAGAAAAAGTTCTTAAGTGTGTCAATTTAAATTACACATGGTGAATTTTCGTTTCAAAGTCCACATTTAAAAAGTGTAAAATTGCATGCACTAATGAGACTTTCTGATTAATAAGACACACAACAGTTTTTGTAAATATTTAACAATAACAAAAAATTGCTTAGACAAAGAAGTATTTGCAGACGATTTGATTGTCATTCACATCGGCATGCAATTTAATTTTAACAAGTTTTGCTTAGACACCTTTAATCCAGAAAGTGACATATTTAAAAATTTAACAGACATATTTTATTTGTCTAGAGACAATTCCACGATTTCCTATCATCTAATCAGACAGCGTGAAAAATACAGTTTTATGTATGGGGTCCTACATAACTCTGAATTTTATGATGTTTTAAAATATAATTCTCTACAGTATTTTCAACCGGTTTCGCAGAATTTTGAAATTTTGCATTGAGTTGACATGCCTAAGAAACAATATTTTAGCAAATAAAGCTGATATATTAATATTCCAGATTCCCTCTGTACTTTGTAATATCAACCGTTTTCAAAAAGGTTACACCTTAAATTTCTTTCTGAGTTTGAGAGGGGGGGGGATAAAATCATGTTATCTTCTAGGGTATTATATATATATAATCCTGTAATATCAACCGTTTTCAAAAAGGTTACACCTTAAATTTCTTTCTGAGTTTGAGAGGGGGGGGGATAAAATCATGTTATCTTCTAGTGTATTATATATATATAATCCTATATAACTCTTTTCACTGTTTACATTCCATAATTTTTAACTTATCTAAAAAATTTAAAAAATAATTAATGATTACTCACTTCCTTTTTTCCCTCTGTCTCCTGTTTTTGAACCAGTTACACACCTGCTTTTCTGAGAACCCAGTCGCAAAGGCTATATGTTGACGACTTGCGAACTTCGGATACTGGTCCCTCTCATAAGCCTCATTCAGAACCTTCTGCGTATCGACATATATCGTCTCCGGGAAAGGATGTTTTTCCTTCGTTTTAGGCTTTGGGTGCTCTTGAAATTTTTTACATTCCAATGATTCCCATGCTTGAAGCCAAAGTATCTGCAATTCTTTATGCAGTACGGGAGGAAATCTTTCTGCGGGACTTTTAATAATACGAATAACTTCATCGTATTGGCCACGATATAGAGCCAAGTGAGCATGGATTCTAAGAATCTGGGGTATATTATTTAATTTTACAGCAACACTCAAAAGTCCACCAAGTTTAATCTCATTTTTTTCATAAATGGCTTGATTTATTTCATTCATAAGCAGGGTCTGATCGTCTATACTTAGAGAATTTGCAGACTGCATATTGACGACGTCTGCACGATGTTGGGGTATCGAAACAGCTTCATGGTGCATTTCTGTTTCACTATTAGAATAGGTACCAGAATCTGGCGTGTCGAAGTTCGCCCAAGTCTGCGAATTTTGATTATCAGCTTCGGGCACACTGTAATTTTCTTTCATGGATAGATCATGAACAACGGAATAGGGAGAGGACAAAGATTGCGTTTCGGAATTGTTCTGGGGAGAATCTTCTTCACGCTGTAGAAGATAGAGGGAATCATTTGGCAATGATGGGATTGAAGTTGGGTGTGAAGGGTTAATAAATGTATGACACTGCCCACGAAAATGGGGAATAACAGTTCCTTGCAAAGGTCGATCGGAAAAATCTGGATTGATAGATTGTGAAAAATTGGTTGATGGACATGGTGATGCATGTTTTGTTCCATCACCAATTAAAGAGCAATTTATTGCAGTGTGCTGATCAGGAAAAGTAGGAAATTCATAATTCACATTGCGATAAACAGTGTGCTTAGCCATATCTTCTTGAACAATATTTCCACCGCTAGTTTGCAAAAAGCAGCGATCATTGCCTTGTCGACTTGTCAAACGCCTGTGAGCTCCACCGCGATTATTATGAGCCTTGATAGGCTCGGGACGTGCTTCCTTTGAACTAGACAATATGCCCCATTGTGGATTATGGTGTTCATTATCTAGCTCATATCTGTTAACGTATCTTTGCAACACTCCGATAGCCTGCTGTTTATTAATATCATCAGTATCAGCTTGGCCTGATGAAATGAATCCAAAAGACTGATGCGCAGACATTGCACGAGTCATTCCAAATTCTGGACTATGAAAATTTTGTAACTTTCCATCATTATCAGAATGCTGATTCCATGTAGGATTTCCAATAAAAATTGTCGATTCTTTAGTATTTGTATGAGAAGAATGCAACATAAAATGAGGGTTGTTAGCAGAGTTTGAGTTGTCCTGCGATGAAGTATTTGCAAAATTATCATCCCTTGAACAATTAGGAATTTGATGATGGTGCTCATAACTGTAATGTGCTGTCGCAAGTCCTTGCTTATTATTATTTTGTTCGTTTAATGAGCTTTGATTATTAACAGGCTCCAAAGATTCCTGTCTTGTTACAGGAGAGTGATGAAAGAATGTATTACTAGCATCATTATTCAGAATTTCGTTCGATGAGTAATATATCTGAGCACAAAAACCACCATCTGAATTTGGATTAAAATCGAAATTTTCAGATGCTTGTACATGAGGACTGCCAGCTAATGAAGAAGCCCCGGAATTCTGGTTGCCTCGAGTATCGGAAAACCTGTTGACGTTCCAAATAGTTGACGAATTTTCAAAATTTTTCGTAGTTTTTTCTCTCTTTATGTTGTTGGTATTAGAAATTTCTTCTAATATTATAACTTCATCACTGTCTTCAGGTGTATAATTAAAAAAACTTTCATTAGGTACTAAATTCGCTTCATTTTGCCATGAAGGAAATGAAGATGCATTGTTTTGAGTATCAGTTATTTCATTTAAAATATGTGCGGCATTACAGCTGGAGTCGTCTGTGAAAGGCATAACATTACCTTCGGGTACAATAGAATTATGTTCAAATAAATCGGCAAATTTTGGTTCACTACTTACTACTTGTGCCAGGCTATTTACCGATAAATTGGTGAAACTGATGAAAATTTTTGAATTAACAGTAGCTATTGTTTCTATATTTTCTAGCGGAATTGGGTGAAGAGGTGATGAATACAGATTTTGGTCTGTCACTTCAGATTGGGAGATAAAAGCAGCAGCTGGCCAGAAATACAAAATACTATTTGGTTCACATATCGCATTGTTTTTGCGTGTCTCGTGAACTGATCCTGAAGTCTCAATATGCTCAACGCTCAAATAATCTATCAGCTCAATAAGACGTTTCACGTCTGCAGGTTGCAGGATTTCGAATGACAACCAAAAATTTTCACACTCGTAAGCAGTTTGATTCTCATTTAATGAATGATATTCAAATCCTGAAGGACTGCACCCACGTATTTCAAAAACTATCAATTTAAATGCGGAAATATCTTGCGATGGGCCGATTACAAAATTATTACATCGCTCATAAAATTGGTCATATGTTGGAAAACGATCCTGCTGTTGTATAGAAATATCATTTGATGAAGATGATGAGGATCTATCATTAATAGCACGCTTTAGCAATAAGTTGTTTCGAAGAATAAACTGTTCGCGAATATTAAATGAATAATACTTGGAGTCGCCTGGGGTATACATGCAATCACCCTTTTCTGAAACACAGTGAAGATTTATATCAAATTTTAAAAAAAATTCGGCAACATTCGAGCTTAAATCATTGGTCTCATTATTTTCCGTTCTAGAACATGAAGGCGGTGCTTCAGAATTTGTAGATATTTCTGCGTGTGATCTACCAGCATGCAATTCAGCATGCTCATTGAAAGATCTCTCGCGCTGCGAGGTATCAAATGAATCCGTTTCAGTTTGATGAGTTGTGTGGATATTATTTTTGTAAACTTGTCTGCTGCGATTTTGATAGGAATCATTTTCTGAATCATTAAGATTCACAATAGTTGATGAATTTGGAGCATCTACATAATTTTCTTGTCTCGGTGATAACAAAAAAGAATTTACAGTTTCTGAATAAAAAAAATCGCTATTTTCTGGAATGGAATTTAAATCAGTATTACCAGGATCTATGGAAGGATTAATGGGTATGCTGTTCTCTTTCTCGACGCTAGATTTTTTATAATTAGGATTTAATTGCCGCAAAATTTCCTCAGAATTAATATTTCCTGAACAGTTTGTGTCGAAATCTCTTATTCTATGCCTATGAAAAGCCGCTGGCACACTATCCGGGATGAAAGGATCCAAAGTTTTTGTGCAGTTGTCGGTTAAAGAATTAGAGCAAACATTTCTTTGATTATCAAAATTATTTTGCTCACTTTCCAACTTATTACCCATATTTTGTCCAATACTAGCTACTGGTAATGAAGAAACCGGAGAAGCTCCGGATGATGTAGAATCTTCTGATGCACTACTTATCTCTTCAAACTGCCCAGGATTTGAAGTGCCAGAATTGTTAGACGGATCAGCTTTATTGCTCATCAGACCATTATTTCCATCTGCTGTAGCAAAAAGGTTACTGGGTTGACATTGAGAATTGGATCTTTCACGTTCACCTGAAGTATTAAGCGTATATGATTCCGAGAGCTGCTTTGTACTTTCACAATTATCTGAACGAGGTGAATTGGTCCTTGCGTCGGATAAAAGCGTCTTAATATCAAAACTTGAATTTTGTACACGTTTCGGTTTGCGCGCTTTTCGACAGGATTTCTTTGACTTAACAGTTGAAAAGTTATTCACATTTTGCGACTTATCAGATCTAGGTTCTGAGGTACTTCCAAACTTTTCAATAACTGGTGTAGTCTTTGATAATGTGTTCTCATTAATTAATTTTTCACCTTGGGGCGATTTTTCAGACACAGACAGATATTTTCTCCCTTTACTTTTTTCAGCCTGATTATTGTAATTTTTAAGCTCTGTCGAAAGATCATATTGATTAATATTATTTCTTGAATGGTTTGAATCGTTTATTATATTAAATGTGGTACCTGTTAAAGCGTTGCAACCGAACTGACTTTCATTGACTGAAAGGGAGCCTTTGTTTCCAGCAGAATCATCAGCTTCGATATGCCTTATAATCTCTTTAGAAATTTTCCTTTTAGCAGTACTACCTGAGGCACTTGTACTGGTGGGAGGAACAACAGCAGTATTCGAGGCACTACACTGGTTTTCTGGAAAGGAAGAAATGTTATTGAGTGAAAGCTCATTCACAGTTTCAGGAATACTTAATTGTTGCACCTGCCTTTGCACTGCAGCTAAAGAATTGCAACTTTCATTTTGTTCCGTTCTTGCAAAATTATCCGATATTCTAATCGGAGCTTTACTTACATTTGTCAAACCTTTAGCTCTTTGATTTTCACTTGTTACATGACATTTGGAAATTTTTGCCTGCTTTCCAGCAACATTTAATGACTGCGCTTGTGAATCTTTTGCAGAATGGAATGACCTAGCATCTGAAAAATTTCTAGAAGGAGCAAAACTACCACAGTTGCTTCTCGCAGATCGATTTATCGCTGGCAAATTTTCACTGCAGTTGGTGTCTTTAGAAGAGATATTAGCGTTTCGGGTATGTGTTCCCTTAGATACTGATTTGACTGTATTTCGATTCAGTGGTTGTCTGCCAGGAACAAGAGGGTTTCTTAGCTCTGTATGATTCGAATGTACAGGATGGCGGTTCACAGTTTTAAATTCAGGATGTACATGCTGACTTTTAGTGCATTGTCTTCTATACACTGGAGCAACACTGGGAATCGGACTGAGTGTTTTAGGAATACCTGCTGGAGGTTTAAAAATAGAACTATTACGCTGTTCTAGTGTTTTAAAGGAGCATGATTCACCGGATTCAGTAGGCTCTTCTTTAATTACATATACGGGAGTAAAAGTTTGTGATGTTTGTCCTGTTTTTCTATCGAAGACGCCTAAAAATTGTATATCATTTTTGTAGGGTTTTCTTTCACAATCATCATCATCTACTGGCTCTTTTTTAATATAAGGAAGAGGAATTTGGTCACTTAAATTTGAATTAGCTGAAGCTGAAGATTCTTTTCCCAAGCCATTACAGGAACTCATTTTTTATATATTGGAACAGTTATGTTGAAAATACGGTCCTTTTCCATGCCACTATTAGTGCATTTAAGCCATGTGCTTCTTTAGTTAAAAGTTTCTTCAGGAAATGTACTGAAAATAAAGAAAGGGCAGTGTTAATTATTGGTCTATAAAAATGTGTTAATGCAAAAATTAAATAACTATAAGGGGAAAGAAAACGATGCATATTTTCCAGATAAACACTATCAAGGAAGCTCCTTTTTTTTTACATCCACCTTTTTCCTAAGAAACTTCGTTAAATGCCATATCATTATATCTATCTATACTTATAATAAAGCTCAATGTGTGTGTGTGTGTTGGCGCTCTACAGGCCAAACCATTCAACCTACAGCTACCAAATTTGGCAAGTGTATACCTTGGAGGTTGGGAATGTGCACCTGGGGGTTATTTTTTGAATTTTTAACTAGAATTTTATTTATTTAAAAATTAAGGGACATTCTGGCGTGTTTCAGCTATAACTTCCGAAAATATTACTGCACAAAAAAGATTTTTACATGAAGTTAAAGATCAAAAATTTATCTTTTAAATGATACCAATGTTTTAACCTTAAAATTAAATTTCTATTTTTAATGAATTTTTAAATAAATAATTTAACTATATATTTCAACAATTTTTTTGGTACAAAATAAAAATAAAATTTAAACTGCACTAGCACGTTTCGCATTTATGGGAAAAAATTAGTTTTTTTCAAAGTGTTGCCATCACAGTGATTAAAGCTCCAATTAAAAATAAATTAAATCTTTTTGGAAATGAAATCTGCAAAAATATAATTTCCGGCACGTGTCTGTAGGAAATGAAACAAATAGGAAATATTATTTTTTCTAAAAAATAAAATCAAGAAAAATTATTTTATGATCTTTCACACACTCTATTTTATTAATCCAATAAATCAGTTTTATTTTAAGGCAAGTTTTGTTTGATAGGAACAGGATATCCATTCAAATCAGGGCTACACAGCTAATTTGTAAACCTTTAGTAAGACACAGATCTGATATAATGGTCTAAATGGAAAATGATTATATTTTATGTAACTTGATTCAATAAATGCTCTAATAAATAACGAATTTTTGATTTTACATTAAGCTTCTGCTGTGGAAATTACGAATAACAAAATGTTCTTGAAACACTAATATTTTAAATAAAAAGATTTAATTTCCAATCTACTAATTCAATCACTTAAACTGACTGATTTATGAAAATTTGAATATCACTATTCAATAAAAAAAGGATAATTTTAGATTTTCCATCGATCGTTTCAAAGAAAATACGCCAATCAGCGCGTAGGTTTCTCAAGATTAATTGGACTAAGATTATGAAAATGTTGAGTTTTTCTAAATTTTTAACATTCAAAACTTCATAAATAAGTCTTAGTTGATCGTGGAAAATAGAAACATTCATTCATTTATTTAAAATTTGGTGTGTCCAGAATATCTCTCAGAATATGATACCTTACTGCATTAAATTTAGACTTCATAATTTTTGAAATATATTTATAGGCCGGAACAAAATATTATTATTGATTTCCTTTCAATCCTTTTGAAAGCAAAACTAAAAACTGAATTTTATGCTGAATCTGAGAAATTTTAGTTGAATTATTCTAATATTACATAAATTATGAAAAATATTTTTTAGTTCACATAAGACTTAAATACCGAGCGATTCTGTTTGCAATACTCATATTCAATAATAATAATAATAAATAAATAACAATAAAGATGATAAATAAAATAAAACGCTTGGTTTTATTAAAAAATATCTTTATATTAATTGCAATTTCATCATTTCCACTTTAAATTTAAAGTTGAAGTTTTGCCGGAAATGACAACAAATTAGCAAAATATATATAGTAAATTGAACGAAACGATCTAAACAAGAGTTAAGTTTCGTATGATTGTCAGAATTTGAAGATTAAAAATGTTTTGTTTGAGAATCTATTAAGAGATCAGTTACTTAAAATATTTAATTGAAAATTGTAGCGATCGGTAATACTAGCGAACCGGCTGGTCGCCAAAGGCGGCTAGTTTATAATAAAGATGAATGTTATGTACTGGCTCTCTACAGATCAGATCGTTTGACTTACAGCTATGAAATTCGGCACATATATAAGATGGAGAGCAAAAAAAAAAAAAAAGCACTTTAAAGCAATTTAAAAAAATTAATTAAAAATTAAAATTAATTTTTAAGTTTTCGCGCGATAGTTTCCGAAAATATTACTGCACAAAAAATGAATTTAATCGTTAATACCGCTTCAAAAATTGCTTTTCTAATACTACGAATTTAACAGTCATATCAATTTTTGTTGAATTTTGGCAATTTTATAAAAGTATATTTTTAACCTTATTTCCGACAACAGATTACATTTTTGCCTTGAAATTCAAACCATTTTTATTATCAAATATATAATAGAGGCATTTTCATCCGTTTTTGAAATTTAACGAAGGATTTTGCTTAATATATGTGCAATTTACAAGGTGAATAAAACGAAGTGAAATTACAATAAAGATAAATTTAGAAAACAGATGAACCGGATATTTGTTAGTAAAAGTGCTGCGGTGTTCAAGAATTATCTCCATTAACACATTCATTACCAGAGAAATTTACAGACGCTTAATTTTACAGCAGTTTCCTATTTGATATCTCGTAAATGGCAGTGAATGGGTTAAAAAATATGTGCATAACAAACAGAACTTAATTAAGACAATTGTTTTAATGTTAGACAATTTGGCAGGATCATGGATATGAGCGATTATTTGAAATGAAATATATCAATTTCTTAGCGAACCAGCTGGCCGCCTAAAACGCCCAGTTTCGGACCCCCCAAAAATACTAACACGAACATATTACTATTGTATTTTTACTTAATGCATGAATTTGCTTTTGCAATTAATTACTTCAGGAAAATTACAATTTTTTGGCATTTCTTTTTTGATGGTTTAGTGCAACAAGTGCATTTTAAGCGTTCTGCACACATGCTTGACCGAAGATTTATTAATTAATAATTTGCTAAAAAAAGTGCTCAGCACTTGCTATAGCTGGAAACGTAGAAAAAAGTTTTAATACATTTAGAAAAATTCATTACATTTGTTATTTATAGTATGTATTGCAATGGTATATAAATTATGTATTGCAAAGTATTTAGTATGCATTGCAAAGTGCGTTTACTTACACCTCTTTCATTCAAAATCAAAACCCGTAACAAATCAATTTCCTCCATTAGGGTTTAATCTACGTCTTTGTTATAAAACTTTAGAAATTTTTGGAACATTTTTCTAATTTATGATTTTCTTAAGTTTTTATAACAGTGATTAATCGGAAATACTTTTAAATCTATATTACGCTTGTAAAAGAAAGTATCAATTAAAAAATAGCATCTTAAGTCCTCTCTACAGGGTTCTCTATACATTCATCGGAATTTTTTTCAATCGAATTCGTTTTTCAGAAAAATATTCTATAATAAATATTCAAATTACTTTCAATCATTTTTGCAAAATGTTGCTCATAAATTTCGAATTTCTGTTTCATTGACTAAATTAAAAGCCGAGTCGAGAACAATTGGTTTTGTTTGAAATAGTTTATTGAAAGTGCCTATTTTGGACGATGTAGTGGACCATTTTACGGTATATTTCCTGAGGTATGTATTTATAATCATTACATCTCTTTTCTTTTATATATGCATTAGTCCGCTTTGAGCTATTTTTTACATCGACGGCTGCATATTCGTAATATTAGGCTTTTATCTTACATAATATTACAAATATGCAAACGTCACGATAATATGAGAACATAAATAGTGATTTGAGTTAGGAAATTTCGAAATTAATTTAAAATTTCGAGACTTTATAAAATGAAAAAAAAAATCTTCATCTTTAATTTTTAAGAATATAACGGAGGAGAGTTAAGGTTTTAAATCCAACTAATTTATTTTTCGACTTTCCAGCCTTCGTTGGTAATGAATCTAGCCATAAGCTTAGAGATGCCGATGGCTTGGTAGCTTTTCTAAACTTATGACTACACATCTACAAATGAGTCATCTTTCCACTAGAGTCATCTTTCCCCAGAATGTGCCGGATTGATTGGCGATTGATGTCGGTGTATTTCTAGGATCAAGGATTGGAATAATCTTGTTCAATGCTCACGTCAATGATATTCTCAGCTCCAAGCATTGACAGAACAGAGCCAGTTAAAAGACAGAACAGTGCCAATGGCTAGCAACATCATTGACAAATTCGGGGAATACCTTAATAGTTGGATAAGTGATGGATAAGCTGGAAGGATAAAGAACACACTGACAAGTGCCAGTCTGTTTATTTCACAAAAAGGAGGAACATTTCCTTCCCATCCTCCCCCCTAAAAAAAGAAACTACAGGTCGCAAACCAGATATCGAAGGGCTATCTTGACTAAACACGTTAAAATATAGTTAAACAAAGTCACAGTCAGTAAAAGATAGCTCTGACCCGCCAAGAAAGGAAATTCCCAACTCTTTCAGGGCAAGAAAATTCTTGCTTTGTAAGGTTTTGCTACATCCGGTAATGAGCTAAGCTTTACCAGTTTAAGAAACGTCGGCTGAAGCTCTTATACGTTAAGTTGGAAATAAAATTGCAAGGCAAATAGCAAATACATTCTGATTAATCAATAAAAAAAACACCCAAATGCACACAAAACTAAAAAACAACAGCAGAAAACTTTAATATCCACAAACATAATGCAAGATAGGTATCCACAATAGGCTAGAGCAAAAATTACAAAATACGACGAAAACAATCCCTAAAAGATAAGACACGTCAAAACGCTTCACTGTCAACATATTAACCTGCCTTTTACAACTTTGATCATAGTAGTAATAAAAGATGAGAAGCATATAACCCACACAACTTAACAGAAAGAAAAGCAACTGTTGCTAGGCAACCCAATGTCACTGAGATGACTATATCAGTCATTCTAGGATTCATGGGGGAAAAGGCAGATTTCAGAACGAGAAAAGGAGAAAAGAAACATTAAGAGAATGACAGACATGAGAGATCAAAACGACAACAGTAAAAATATAAGCAGCCAAGCTGACATTTGCAGGTACACTAGCAGTACCCGCCCAGCATTGCTCGTGGAATAACATCCAAAAGGAAAAATTAAGTTTGAATTTGTCCGATTCAGATTCATCCTGTTTCTACAATTCAACGCCCTCCTTCCCTAAGTATGGACATTCTTTCTCCGATATTCGCTAACCGAACGTTTCTTTCCTCTGCATTTTCATTATCGTGCAACAAACGAAGCGTTTTGACATTTAATGCGCTCCGGCCAAGTTTGAATTTCCCTTTTTTTTTTGGGGGGGGGGAGATAATGAATTTTGAATCGCTGTTTAAAAGTAGACGTAAACAAAGAAATGTGCATACCCCAGCTCTTGCTATTTGTGCATGCGCAATTTGAGGTTCTCGCACGTAAGTGCAAAGCACACATACTGCTGTTGCATGAATGCCCGAAACGTAGCAGGAAAATGATTAAAAATTGCAATTATAAAACTACTTTTTTATTTTGATACGACTTCAGTATACTAAAACCAATTTCATTAATGCTCTACAAAATGGTACAAATTTTCCCAATATCAGTTAAATATTTCTCGAGTTTTTCTCTTTCAAACATACTGATGCATTCAGGAGAATTCATTTTATACTATGCATAGATATTTTTTAATGATATGCACATGGGAATGAAAAATAACAGAGAAAGATGCAAAGATATGTAATATGACTTATAAATTTTGCAACAAAAATAATTCCCTCTCTTTCAGAAAATCCTAAAGTTTAGTTTTGTTATATTGGAATACCGGTTATAAAGGCAGCACTAGGGCTATATTGGGATAGACATCGTAATTTTGAACCACGGTCAGATGACGAGAACAACACTATATCCGGCACCCCCTCTCCAAAATTCCGCTCCACACCAGCGGAAGGTTCCTAAAATTTATATTTAAATCAATGCTTTTTCAGATTTAACCAGTTAAGTGCCTTCGGCGTATATACACGTCAATCCAAACATCCCTTTTAGCACGGTCGATGTATAACTTCTTTATATAATAAAAGTGAATTCTAATTCGTTTTATTATGATTTTTTTGCAAGATTTCCTACGTAACGATTTGTATTATTTTCGATGTGTATATGCGTCATCGCTTGACTTTAAAAAATAAATTCCGCAGTTAACTGGTTAAATTAATTACAATAAGGTCTCAGAAGATCAACAAAACTGTCCTCTTCGTATTATTCACCTTCCTAGTTCATCATAGCTGACAAAAAATTTTCTCGAGGACAGTAATAATAAATTTCACTGCCAGATTTATTTATTTATTTATTTCGCTTTAAATATATATTTTTTTGGTAATTTAATTTCATTTGTGTATAAAACTTTTAGTTAAATTTTGCTAATATTTATTAGTTCTCAATTTTTCAAATTTGTAATTTTTACTGAAATCATTCGTTTATATTCCATTATCAGAATACATTCAATTAAAACTGTTTTAATTAAAAATGTTTAAGTTAATTAAAAACAATAAATACTAGTGAACTAGTGTTACTGGAGTAAGGCCTAAATAAGTACAGTTCAAAATTAAGTCAAAATTTCACAAATTCTTTTTCAAAATTGCACAATCCATGTTAACTCAGGATTATATAGTGGTAAAGTTAAATAGTTTTCTTAAGACTATTATTTTCATTCTTACATTATTGCAAAGAAAATCCGAGGAGATAACATTATTTTCTACTCAAAAAGATCGTTCAAAATGTATACACAAAGGAGGATTTTAAGAACAAATATGTAGACTATATAATGCATTTATTAAGGACAAACGTAACTAAGTTCGCCACTGATTATAACATCACTAAAGTAAATTGCATTTCACTCAATTTACAGAATTCTTAGCAAATATAGTAGATTTAAATTAGCAAAAGTGATATCCTCAAATTTTTCTTACAATTCCCCTCAGAAATGGCAGACCTTGCATAGCATTGGCGAATTTCTGAAATATGAATGTTTGTCACGAATCTAACATTTCTACTGAATTTATCATGCGATCTTTGGCGATTAATACACAAGTACTCGAAAATCAAACATGCAATTTGGTCTCCTTTTTTTCCGATTGATAGAAACGAAAATTTGTCTACGACCAAATTCTATGTCTTTGACAACCACAATTGTTTTCACAAGATCGCATAAAAAATTACATCTATTTAAGCAGTTGCGCTTTTGTGTTAACGCTTTTACATTAACGCTTAACGAATATACACACCGACAGGTTTCCAACTCTTTGAGAGATTTGGGTCAAAATTTGATAATCTACAATTTACCAGCGAAATCTTTATAATAATATTTCTGTATCTAGAACTTTAAATTTTGAAATTATCATTTGAACTCGGGTAGCCGGAAAGACAGACTTCCACAGAAATGGATTTCGTTCCACGAGTTCTGTGATCAATCAATTCTTGAATGCAAGATGGTGGCTGAAATATACGATCAACAACATTTAAAAAGCCCTGAACTGATTCATAAAACGCCATTACAGATTTCTAAGTGTTATTTCCATATTTTTGAATGATAAATATTGCAATTCAAACAATTAAAAAATGGATGTGCAATTTTTTCCCCAAGGATATATTTGTAAGAAAAAAAAATTCTAATTCACTTAATTATAAAGATTTATAAAATTCTGAGAAAATTTGTTTGTCATCATGTCTAATTGATTACATTTGTCAGGAGACCCAAGTGTGTCAGTTTGAAAATAAGTAAAAATTTAAAAAAGCGCAATTTTTAAAAAATAAATAGGTTTTGTTAATACCAACTAATTTGTTTCATTATTTAGTACATCTTTCTATCTCCAATAACTAAAAAGTTTAAATATTGTATGCATTTACCTTATATATTCAATCAACCTATTATGTGGTACATCATGCATAACATTAATTTAGTTTACAGATTCCGAATAGAAGTTTTAATGAAATCTAACTGGCATTTCTTTTTATTCTTATCGAATCCAGATATGCTATTTATTCTTAATATTAATTCATAAGGACACAGATAAACAAATTTTAATACATTTTTCTTTCTAACCAACTTTAATCTGCGTCAAGAGAACTGCAATTATTGATAATTATTGAGAACTTCCACTTAATGATTGTTTATTTCAAAACTATTCGCCGAATTCAAATAAAGAACAACCTTTCCTTCTACTTAGACACGAACCTTGCTTACGAAGTCGTAACTGGGAAAAGCTAGAAATATCCCGAATATCCGGATATCAAAAAATGTATTTTTAATATCAAAATATTTTTATATAAGACTCTCAAGAACATTATATAAGTGAACAAGAAAGAATAATGCAATGTTCCATTTTATTTAATGAACAAAAACATACAAAAATCTACAAAATATCTTTTCTTTAAAAGTTTTCATTTCATTAAAAAGAATTTATTTTCCAAGTTAAACATGCAGAATAGTTCAGGTGGCCGTACAAAGATCATGCTTAACAGGCCTTCCACTAAAACAAATCGGGAGCTCTCATCACTCCCAATTATTTTCGCATGCTTTCATGATATTATTTGTGGTTGGTTTCACCGACTGGTGTAGGCTGAGACAATTTTTTTTCCCTTAATGACTTGATCCGAAAATTGCCACACAGCTACAATTTTGAACAGAGACCAAATACAAAAGAAATTTTATTCGAGGAGCTTCTATATTGTTTTGTACACGCCGCTATGAATAATTGCGGAATAAAAGTTCATCATTAACTAAAAGGAAAATTTATTTTCCAAGTTAAACGTGCAAAATAGTTCAGGTGAACGTACAAAGATCATTCTTAACAGGCCTTCCACTAAAACAAATCGGGAGCTCTCATCACTCCTAATTATTTTCGAATGCTTTCATGATATTATATGCGGTTGGTTTCACCGACTGGTAAAAGCTGAAACAATTTTTTTTTTTTCCTTTAATGACTTGATCCGAAAATTGCCACACAGCTACAATTTTTAACAGAGACCAAATACAAAAGAAATTTTATTCGAGGAGCTTCTATATTGTTTTGTACACGCCGCTATGAATAATTGCGGAATAAAAGTTCATCATTAACTAAACAAAAACCAATTTGAAACCAAATTTAAAATTAATTTTTAAACAAATTAATTTTTTTAAAATTTAATTAAATAATCGTAAGGACCATTCGCTAATTTACGTTTCTCGAATTACCGTGTTTACATGAGGAAGAAAAGACAACCATCAATTTAACCAGCGGTAGTGGTCTCCACAAAAC
>JAPMOR010091932.1:0-29977 GCA_026543865.1 Argiope aurantia
TTAATGTTCAGTACCCCAATTACTGTGTAACCTTTCAAATTATTGGCTTAAATTTACCAAAACTGTATGAACCCATTTAAACTGTTGATCTAATTAAGTTTTAAGCTTTACAATTAGTTAGAAGTACCCCAATTAGTATTAAGGTCCCCAATTAATGTACAAACTATTTACTATGAGCCTATTGACCTAATTAAGTTTAAAGACTTTCAATTAGTTAAGGCTTTCAATTAGTTAACATTAATTAGTTCCCTAATTAATGTTAAGTTCCCCAAGTAACATTCCCCAGTTAATGGAAAAACTTTCTAGCTATTTACATTTAAGCTGTAGACCAAATTGAGTTTTAATAATTTTAAGTTTACCAATACTGTATGAGCCCATTTAAGCTGTTCATATGATTAGGTGTTAAGCTTTACAATTAGTTAGAAGCACCCCAATTAGTATTAAAGTCCCTAATTAATATACAAGCTTTCTAACCATTTACTTTGAGACTATTGACCTAATTTAATTAGTTAAGGAATCCCCAATTAATGATAAGTCCCCCAGTTACAATTCCTCAGTTAATGGTTTGGTTTTGTATGGTTTATTGGCGCAAGAGCCACACTTGACCATACTGCGCCAATCATGTGGTAACATAAGAAACGGTTTAAAAGCACATTTATTTTTTATGAAGTTTACATATGAAGATAAAGCAGCCTAAAATATGATAAAAGATTCTATAATTTGAAAATAAAAGATAGTTTTAACGAACAATTTATGATTAATCGAAATTTAAAAAACTTATGCAAAGTCGAAACCAAATGTTAAAATACGAAATAGGAAAATAATGCTAAATACAAGTATAGAGACCAATCGCTCTTAAGAATTTAAAAATATTTGGGTGGTGTATTTCACCCACCAAGTCTTGTAAAGTCAAGGAAGACGAGGTAAAAAAAAGAACACGATAAGACCTGAAAACAGGACAGTCAATTAAAATATGGTGAATAGTAAAATTTACTCGGCATCTGTTACATGTAGGCGCATTTTCGCCAAATATTAAATGCTTGTGGGTAAAACGAGTGTGTCCTATACGGAGACGTGTCAATTTAACATCCATCTCACGTATAGGATGTACAGGCCACAAAATAATGTCAGTTTTTACAGAATGTAACTTATTTTGGATCTGCAGATCCCATGACTTTTGCCAGTCAGAAAAAATGTGACGAGAGATGGACGTTTTAATATCATGAAAGGGAAGTCCAAAGCTCAAAAATGACGTTGCAGATTTTGCAGCTGAATCTGCTTTTTCATTTCCATGAATGCCTACGTGACTCGGAACCCAACAGAAAATAAACTGAAAGCCTTCATTTTTTAAAAGACGTAAAGTGAATAAAATTCTAATAGCAATCGGATGCATCCGATTGTGGTAGTGTGAAAGGGTCTCTAAAGCACTCATGCTATCGGTATAAATGGCAAATTTACGCTGAGTGGAGGTTGAAATTTTTTGAAGGGCAAAGAAGATAGCCACAAACTCAGCAGTAAAAACGGAACAACAGTTGTGTAGGCGGTGGCTCAGTGTATCAGAAGGAAGAATTATGCCGCAACCAACATAATCTTCCGATTTCGAGCCATCCGTGAAAATTGGCACAAAAGATGAATACCGATAACGATGTAGTAGAAAAAACTGTTGGAAAACAATAGGAGAGGTTGAAGATTTATCAAATTCTCTGAAAGGATTCAAATAGGAAAATTGAGGAATATCCCAGGGTGGGAAACTAAACGAGTCAACAGCTTTAACATGAACTGTGTCAAGATCCGAATCATGCAAGAGTATTTTGGTTCTATCACAAAATGGTAGAATATGAAAAGGACGGGCATTATAAAGACGGCGAAGGCCAATTGGTAGCGATATTTCTCTTAATGGGTGCTTTAGAAGGGATTGTGTTCTGAAATAAAACGTAGCGGACAATTTCTGACGTCTTAAACAAAGTGGTAGCTGATGGCAAATAACGTAGAGACTTTCTATTGGAGAAGTGCGGAACGCACCAGAGCAAATGCGCAAAGCGGAATGATGGACGGTATCCAGTCGCCGCAAAACAGTTGAACGGGCGGAGCCATATACCATGCAACCATAATCGATTCGAGAGAGAATTATTGTCTGATAAATACGAAGAAGAGAGGTTCGATCGGCACCCCAAGATGTTCTGGAGAGTACTTTTAAAATATTCAATAATTTCTCACACTTCTTCCGTAGTTGTAAGATGTGTGGAAGAAAGGTCAGTTTCCGATCGAAAATCACTCCCAGAAAACGTATTTCATTCACAACAGGAATTGGAACATTCTGTATTTGAATGTTAGGATCCTGGTGATAGTTCCGTTTGCGACAGAAATGCACACAGCGACTCTTCTCTGGCGAAATAGTGTGTCCATTGTTCTTGCACCAAGCCACCAATTTGTCCACAGCATTTTGCAATAATTGCTCTACTACATTCATATCACTACCCTGGCATGAGATCTGCAGATCGTCAACATAAAGGGTTCCATTAACGGATGAAGGCAAATTATTCAAAATTTGACTGAGATGAACAATAAAAAGTGTAACACTGAGGACACTTCCTTGGGGAACTCCCTCAGCTTGAATAAAATGATTTGAATAAATGTTCCCTACACGAACTCGAAATGTTCTATGAGATAAAAAGTTCTGTAAAAATATGGGTAAATTTCCCCTAAAACCAAAGTTAAAAAGTGTTGAAAGTATGCCAAAGCGCCAAGCACGGTCATAGGCTTTTTCAATGTCGAAGAATAAGGAGACAAGGTGATTCCTCCTGACAAATGCATTGCGGATTTGTGTTTCCAGTAATACGAGATTGTCGAAGGTAGATCGACCTCTACGGAAACCACTCTGCAATGGAGATATATATCCTTGTTTCTCCAGTTCATACATCAAGCGAGCATTGACCATGCGCTCGAAGGTCTTACAAAGACAACTCGTCAGAGCAATTGGCCTATAGTTCAGAGGATTCGATGGTTCTCTACCAGGTTTTAAGATCGGAATCACAATAGCTTCGCACCACTTTGTTGGGTATTTTTGCTCCGTCCATATTCTGTTATATAGAAACAGTAGATTGGAAAGTGAAGTTTTTTTCAGATGACGAAGCATGTTATATGTGATTCCATCTGGACCGGGACTGGTATCATGGGTATTAGATAACGCTGCTTCCAGTTCATGCATTCTAAATTCACAGTTGTATGAAAAAGTACTTTGGTCATTAAAACGCAAAGGCATCTGTTCCGCGAGATTCTTGATTGCCAGAAACCCGGGACTATATGAATCTATTGCGGAAACTTGTGCAAATGCTTGACCCAGAATATTGGCTATGTCTAATGGGGCGGAATGTATTTCATTTCCGGTATTTAACACAGGAATGAAAGATTCACTATATATCCCATTAGCAGCCTTTACTTTTCTCCACAAAGTCTTACTGGAAGTATTGGATGTTATTGAGGAAACAAATGATATCCACGATTCTCTCTGACTGCGGCGGCGAATGCGACGAGCAAGCGCTTTGGATTTCTTAAAAGCGACCAAGTTCTCTGTTGTCGGGTACCTTCTAAATATATTCCACATCTTCTTTTGTTTCTTATGACTGTCGCGGCAGGCTTCATTCCACCACGGTCTGCGATATTTTCTTAGACGTGGGGAAGATTTCGGTATAGTATTATTAGCGGCGTTTATAATGGTTTCAAGGACACATTGAACAGCTTCCGAGATGTCTGATGTAGTGACCATAGTTTGAGTGATATCTGCCAACAGTGCGAATTCATCCCAATGTGCTCGCTGGAATATGAAACGAGGTTGGTGCAGAGTCGCACCATCCCCTTCAGTATGCGAGACAATAACGGGAAAGTGATCACTGCCGTAAAGATCATTACTAACTGTTAAAGTGAAGAATGGTAGCAGTTCAGGTGTACAAATGGCCAGATCAAGACTGTGGAAGCTACGAGTAGGTTCGTGGAAGTAGGTTTTCTCTTCACCATTCAGCAGGCAGAGACAGTTATTGGAAATAAACTGCTCAATCTGCCTTCCACGCGAGTTTGTGCTATCTGAACCCCACAAGGTACTGTGCCCATTGAAATCACCGAGTAAGATGAAAGGTGAAGGAAGCTGGTCCACTAAGTTGTCGAGTTCTTGCTGACAGATGACATCATGAGGAGGTAAATAAATACAGCAGACTGTGACCAATGTTCTTGTGTGAACTTGTACAGCCACAGCCTGTAGAGATGTGCTTAAAGTAAGAGGTGTACTCGGATATAAATTGGATGTGAAAATACAGACACCTCCAGATATGCGAGCTCCTGTGTCTGCATCTTTACGAGTACAATTATAACCACGCAATTTAATCGGAATATTGGGTGTCAAGAAGGTTTCTTGAACACCAAAACAGATTGGATGAAATTTATTGAAAATGGACTTGATGTCAGGAAGTTTGGACTTAATGCCACGACAATTCCAAGAAAGGAAGGTACCCATTAAGAGAGTCTTTTTGAAGAGGAAAGACAAGAGGCAGTAGTTGGGGATGTTTGAATTTCGCAACTCATCTCCAAGTCATCATCATCCTCAGATGGATGCAATTTTATATCAGGGTTAATATTGGGTGCATCACCAAAGATAGATGATAAGTCCTTATGGACCACACCTTTCGTCGCTAAACCTAAGGCGACGGAATTTTTCGCTTTGGATTTTTTAAATTTTACATTTAGGTCTTTATGCGAAAGGCCGCGCTTCGCAAGCTGCAGTGTTAGTGAATTTTGCGATTTGCGTTTTGATTTCGATTTTGGTTTTACAGGTGGAGAAGTTTCAGGTGAACTTGTTGTGGAATTTTCGGCATCGGAATCTGATTTTTTCTCAATATTTTTAGATTTTATGGCAATTTTTTTACAATTATTACAGGAGCAGTTTTCACAAAATGATTTCTTTACAACAGAAGAATAACTAATACCAGGCTTAGGAGTTTGTATTTGCACCTTTCGCCTGGCCTCAGGGTATGGTATACCTTCTTTAATTTTGACTATTGTAATCTGTTTTTCCAGTACCCAACGCGGGCAGGATCGAGAATAAGAGGGATGGCTGCCATCGCAGTTCACGCACTTTTCTTGTTCGGAACACTGCTGGCTCTCATGTCCTTTACCAGCACAACGGGCACAAGTAAGTGACCCGCGGCAATTTGCCTTTGAGTGGCCAAAGCGCTGGCACTGGAAACATCTAAGAGGGTTTGGAATGTATGGACGGACTGGTAATCTAATATAGCCGGCATAAGCGTATTCGGGTAAGTTTGGTGTCTGAAAAGTCAGAATGTGGTGTTTCGTTTCTATAAGCTGTCCATCTCGCCTTATATTTATGCGGCGAACGTCAATTACACCTTGTGGTTTCATTTCTTTCTTTATTATCTCTACGGGGACATTTAACATTTCTCCGCAGGTAACGACACCTTTGGAAGTATTCAGAGATTGATGAGAACTTACTGTAATGGCTATTGTTGCTAAAGCTTTTAGTTTTTGAAGCTGCTGGGCTTGTTTTCGAGAATTCACCTCTACTAACAAGTCACCAGAACGCATCTTCTTGATAGATGTAACTTCACCAACAGTTGCAGTTACGGCCTTTTGGACTAAAAATGGGGAGACATTTGAAAAGGTTTCATTCTTGTCCGAAATTCTTTTCAAAACGTAAAAAGAATCAAAATGGTTAATTAAATTAGGATTAGAAGGAACTTTATGATGCCCACTGAAGGGACCACGTTTGGAGGAGCCCATGCGATATCAGAAAATATTCGGGTCCGACGGCACCGCCCACCACGGAGCCCAACAAGGGAAGGCAATTACCGGCTCTGGTCATTCCCAGCCTCGGCATCCACCCTAGTGCTAATCGGTACCTATACGTTCGGAGTTACCCCCGGGGACAGTGACCACCCTTAACGCCAAGCCCAAGGAGTAACCCCTTCGCTTGATCCCTAGCAGACTAGCCACTCAGGTGACAAGGTACCAGCCGATTGATACACCGGGGACCACAGTGCACCACCCGTCTAATGGGTCGCCACGCACGGCAAACACGTGGGGGTATTTGCTGTCCATGAGAAGCAGGAAGCAAACAGAGCGGCGACAGCTTCTCATGGAGAGCTCCCTCGTCTACCCTCGAGGGAAAGAAAAAAAAGGCGACAGCAGAAGGCGCAGAAGAGAGTAAACCTAAAGGGAGTAAAGATCCCTGGGTACCTCGGGATTGGGACACCCGTACTCACCTATAGTAGGTGAGCCCCTGAGGGGATCCTCAGTTAATGAGAACACTTTCTAGCTATTTACTTTTAAGCTGCAGATCAAATTTAGTTTTAAGACTTAAAATTTACCAATACTGTATGAACCCAATTAAGCTGTTGATCTAATTAAGTTTTTAGCTTTACAGTTAGTAAGAAGTGCCCCAGTTAATATTAAGGTCCCCAATTAAAGTACAAACTCTCTAACCATTTACTTTCAGATGATTGACCTAATTTAGTTCAGAGACTTTCAATTAGTTAAGGGTTCCCCAATTAATGTTAAGTTTCCCAGTTAATATTCCCCAGTTGATGCAAACACTTTCTATTTACTTTTAATCTGTTAACCCAATTAAGTTTTAAGACTCTTAATCTTACCAATACTGTATGCACCCCTTAAAGTTGTTGATCTTATTAAGTTTTAAGCTTTACAATTTAGTTAGAAGTACCCCAATAATATTAAGGTCCCCAGTTAATGTACAAATTTTCTAACTATTTACTATGGGACTACTGACCAAATTTAGTTTAGAGACTTTCAATTAGTAGGGGTTCCCCAATTAATATTCCCCAGCTAATAAAAAAACTTTCTAGCTATTTACTTAAAACTAAATTTGGTCTACAGCTTTAAAGACTTTTGAATTTACCAATACTCTATGAACCCATTAAAGCTGCAGATCTAATTAAGTTTTAAGCTTTACAGTTAGTTAGAAGTACCCCAATTAATGTTAAGGTCCCCAATTAATGTACAAAGTTTCTAACATTTTACTTTGAGACTATTGACCTAATTTAGTTTAGAGACTTTCAATTAGTAAAGGGTTCCCCAATTAATGTTCCCCAGTTAATGCAAAAACTTTCTAGCTATTTACTTTTAGGGTGTTACCCTAATTTAGGTTTTAAGCCTTATAGATTTACTAACACTGTATGAACCCATTTAACCGGCTAGTATTCCCTGTTCATTGCTTAGGTTTCTTATTATTAATTTCGATGTAACTCTTTGGCCTCCTTTAGAAAAATTATTTACCGATATTGTATGCCTATTAAAAATGTTAGGTGTGAAGAACATATACGGGGTACTGGAGCTGAAGTCAGTCGATGTACCCGGAGGCGCCTGGGCAGCTGAGCCTAGAAAAAGAAAATGTATTACGCGGGTGCGTTTGGGATTTGGGAAAACTGGTCTGTGAAATTATTAAGTTGGGAGCCTACACAATCCTAATTAAGTCCCACCAGGCAGGGAGTGGCACTGTTAAATGAATGAACAGACCAGTGTAAATACTTTAATTAATTTTGAATAAAAAGACTGTCTTCTCCTTAGGGGAGTAGACCTACGAAGAAAAATGCCTGGTCTGGCCCCCGGTGCACGGGGGGCCGTCCTACCCTAACACCTTACATTGTGTGCACCTTTCGAAGACCCTGCAGGGCACCAGCGGGAGTTGCCTCCATCGCCAGCATTGGTCCAGCCCTAACTGCCATACCTACCTGTAGGCCTGGTCCCCGGCTACATGGGGGGACGCTTGGATTGGCCTCGGGAGACTCCTGTTGCCTCTCAGAACGGCGGTCTTCCCTTTACGTTGTCACCACAGCGTAGCCACCTGCGTAAATGGACTAGTGGCCCGGTAGCTGTGGTTTCGGGGGAATCACAACCGTCCCTCTTGGGACGCCTGAAAGCTCGGGTTTTTGTGCTGACCCCGAGTCAGGCCCTGCTCACACCCGATATGCCGACGGTTCTGGACGTACAGAACCGCGGGTCGGGCCCAGGAACTTGCCTGAAAAGGTCCAAAGGGGGGGGAACTAGAGGGCAGATGCCACCGGGCACCACGAGCAGACGACCAGTGGGCGGACAAGCCGCTCAATGGGCGCCGTGACCGAGGCGCAGGGAGACCGAGCTGCGCTCAAAAGCCACCAACCTCTAGAGGTCAGGACCCGGAAAAGCGTCTGGTGGACCCCAGTACTGGGCGTACAGGACCGGGGGTCAGAGCCAGGAACTTTACCTGAAAGGCCCCAGCGATAGGGGGTTAGGGCCAGGAACCAGCCATCCAGGAACCGGACAGCTCTCCGCACACCAAGGGGCTCCTACTCTCGGACCGGGAACACCTGATATGCCCCAGGGAAGGGGTCAGGACCAGGAACCAGCCAGCAAGGAACCGGAAACCGGACAGCTATCCGCACAGCAAAAGGGCTCCTCCTACTCCACAGGTTCGGGTCTGAACACTGCCAACCAGTCGAATCGCTAGAAAAGAGAAAACATTAGAAAAAACAGGAATAGTACACAAAAATCACAGATCAAACTACCTACCGCTTATCAGCTAACGATACTATTAAGCTGATAAGAACAGATGTCTCGCATGAATGTTTGCAAACGCAAGAGCATGGGCTCATAGCGTGCGTTAACATAGACAATAAGGTACCACTCGGGTCCGACAAGCGGAGGCCTGCTTCCCTTAAGTCTTTCATGCGAGTTTTTAGTTTACTCTATGAGACTTCGTCACGTGTAGTACAGCATGTGGCTGTCTACTCCGTTGACTAACGTCCCTAACCTTGCACCTGAAATAAAACTATACATAAATTAACAAACATAAACTATGAAAACATTTAACAGAACTAAAAATTAAACCAATAACAAGTATAAACTATAAATAACAGATTAACAAGGATAAACTAAAAATACACAACATAAATAAACTATGAATAAACTATATATAACGTAAAAACAGATGAACAGACGACTTACTACAATTAGCCCTGTGATTGAGTCACGTTAGAGTTAGTGCTGACCCCAGACATCAAGGTCCGACGGAAAGTCCTGGAGCCACCACAAACGCGCACACAAACACACTTTACTCTTCACCAGTTGGTTCCGGAGGTGACAAGTTTTCCGATAAGTCGATGCCATCGGTGAATTGCCGATGGCCGGTGACATGTTCGACGTATATGTCACGGGACCACTTAATACAGTCACTTACGCACAGTTTACGGAACTTATTAAGATAGCCCCGCGACATATATTTGGAGAGGAACCTATCGTTCTCTGGATACCATGCTCCAAGCGCGCCAACAACTATTGGGATGACCGAGGCTTGCAACCCATTCGAGGAATAGAGAGGGAGAAGACTTGCGTATTTGTCCAGTTTCAGTTTTTTAGCCCTCTCGAAGCCCTCCATTCTATTCTCGAATGGTATGGTCACATCCAGGATGAACACTTTGTTTCCCGACTGCACCACCAAGTCGGGGCGAAGGCGATCAGGGCCCAGGCTTTGGTTTTCCGATATTACTGTGCATCTGGTAGCGAGCGCCTTCTTCAACTTTGCTACGATGGTGTCATGGCGAAGTTGCCAACCCCGAGATCTGCCTTTACAATGGTTGAGAACGTGGGGCAGAGTCTCGACGTCAGCATCCTTACACCTCCTACATCTCTTGTCTGTCTTCCATACTTGACTTCCATTAAGGGGGAGGAGCTTCAACCGTGCCCGGTGAATAAAGCGCCAGTCAGCAAAGCGGGTGTAAGTGCCATCAGCAATGAAGTGTGAGCTTGGAGGTGACTGGGCAACACACTCCATTGCCTTACCCTGACTGGGCTTGTTTATCAACGCAGACGACCGGTTATTCCTCAACCTGTCCCTAATGGAGAAGATTATAATCCTCCTACCAGATGCGCGGATGGTTATGTCGTGGTACTTATGCCTTGGAAGTCCGTCATCAAATTCCCACGCTACTCCGAGACGTCTGGAGGCGAGCCTGGCACAAGTCCAGACATTGGAGTAGGCGTTGTCGGAGGTGGAGAACGCGCCTTCCGTAACACCCGACAGGAACCGCTCCAAGTCCTCGTCGGAGGTGTTGGACAACTACAGCCGGTGGGCGATGGTCTGCCGGAGGTCCTCTAGTGCCAAATTTACAATTTCATCGTCTGAGGAAGTCAGGAGCTTGAAGGCGGTGTCAATCCTGTTCAAGTCTGACTCCTCAGCAGCAATCCCCTCAGGGGCTCACCTACTATAGGTGAGTACGGGTGTCCCAATCCCGAGGTTCCCAGGGATCTTTACTCCCTTTATGTTTACTCTCCACTGCGCCTTCTGCTTTTTGCTGTTTTTTCCTTCCCTCGACGGCAGGCGAGGGAGCTCTCCATGAGAAGCTGTCGCCACTCTGTTTGCTTCTTGCTTCTCATGGACAGCCAAAAACCCCACGTGTTGGCCGTGCGTGGCGACCCATTAGACGGGTGGTGCACTGTGGTCCCCGGTGTATCAATCGGCTGGTCGCTAACCACCTGAGTGGTTAGTTTGCTAGGGATCAAGCGAAGGGGCTACTCCTTGGGCTTGGCGTTAAGGGTGGTCACTGTCCCCGGGGGTAGCTCCCAGCGTATAGGTACCGATTAGCACTAGGGTGGATACCGAGGCTGGGAATGACCAGAGCCGGTAATTGCCTTCCCTTTTTGGGCTCCGTGGTGGGCGGTGCCGTCGGACCCGAATCATTTGTCATATCGTATGGGCTCCTCCAAACGTGGTCCCTTCAGTGGGCATAAAAAGTTTCCAATATCCTTTAACTTATCGAATCATTTCGATCCATTTTATATTGTAAAGCGAGTTTCTGCAAATAACGAAACATTTCAAACGGTATCTCCATTTCTTGTGCAAAAGACTATAACGGCAACAGTGGGCGATGTTAAATCCATTCGTAAAATGCGCTCTGGTGACTTGCTTGTTGAGGTGAATTCTCGTAAGCAAGCCCAGCAGATTCAAAATTTAAAAGCATTGGGAAATATAGCAATTACTGTAAGTCCTCACCAGTCGTTGAATACCTCTAAAGGTGTCATTACCTGCGGGGAACTCTTAAATGTCCCTGTAGATGTAATAAAATTGGAAATGAAACCTCAAGGAGTTATAGATGTCCGCCCCATCACTATACGGCGTAATGGACAACTCCTTGAAACAAAACATCATATCTTAACGTTTCAGACACCCAAACTGCAAGAATTTGTTTACGCAGGTTACATACGACGCCCAGTAAGGCCGTATATTCCGAATCCACTCAGATGCTTTCAGTGCCAGCGATTTGGCCATTCTAAAGTAAATTGCCGCGGGTCTTAAACATGTGCCCGCTGTGCAGAAAAAGGGCATGATAGCCAGGAATGTTCCGTACAGGAAAAGTGTGTGAACTGTAAAGGCGATCACCCTTCCTTTTCTCGATCATGCCCGAGCTGGCAGCTTGAAAAACAAGTAATCACAATAAAAATCAAAGAAGATCTTTCATATTCCGAAGCCAGGCGTAGAGTTCAAGTACAAACTCCTATTCCTGGTAAAAGTTACGCTTCTGTTGTCCAGAAAACCTTTTGCGCAAACTGTTCGTGTAATAATTGTGTAAAATTTCACACTAATTCAAAGCCAGCTGAAAACAATAGGAATTCAGATTCTGAATATTCCAACAATAGTACACTTGACAAACCCAAGAAACCACAAAAGAAATTGAAGAAAAAATTGCAAAACTCGCTGACGTTGAAGTTAGCAAAACGCGGTATTTCAAAACCAGAACTGCCTTTAAAATTGAAAAAGTCAACCGCTAAAAATTCCGTCGCTTTGGGACTTGCGACGCAGGGTATAGTCCACAAGGACTTGTCGTCCATATTTGGTGGCATGCCCAAAAGTTCAGATCGCCTTTCTCTCCATCCATCAGATGAGGATGAGGACGAGGATTTGCACATGAGTTGTGAAGTTTCCGCAACTCTACCACATGCACCTATTAACTTACCTGCAATCTCGAATTCTTAATCCCCTCAGGGGCTCACCTACTATAGGTGAGTACGGGTGTCCCAATCCCGAGGTACCCAGGGATCTTTACTCCCTTTAGGTTTACTCTCTTCTGCGCCTTCTGCTGTCACCTTTTTTTTCTTTCCCTCGAAGGTAGGCGAGGGAGCTCTCCATGAGAAGCTGTCGCCGGTCTGTTTGCTTCCTGCTTCTCATGGACAGCAAATACCCCCACGTGTTTGCCGTGCGTGGCGACCCATTAGACGGGTGGTGCACTGTGGTCCCCGGTGTATCAATCGGCTGGTACCTTGTCACCTGAGTGGCTAGTCTGCTAGGGATCAAGCGAAGGGGTTACTCCTTGGGCTTGGCGTTAAGGGTGGTCACTGTCCCCGGGGGTAACTCCCAGCGTATAGGTACCGATTAGCACTAGGGTGGATGCCGAGGCTGGAAATGACCAGAGCCGGTAATTGCCTTCCCTTGTTGGACTCCGTGGTGGGTGGTGCCGTCGGACCCGAATCTTTTATCATATCGTATGGGCTCCTCCAAACGTGGTCCCTTCAGTGGGCAAAAAGTAATGAAATTTCCTAATACCATTCAATATTTTGATAATTTTTTTGTGATTAAGCGTGTTTCATAAAATAAAGAAACTTTCAACTCCGTTTCACCATTCCTTGTTCAAAAAGCTATTGCAGCTACCGTTGGTGAGATAATCTTAATAAGAAAAATGCGTTCTGGTGATTTACTAGTAGAAGTCGATACCAAAAAACAGGCTCAAAATATCCTCAAACTGAAAGCTCTAGCCACCATACCTGTTTCTGTAAGTCCTCACACATCGCTCAACTTCTCCAAAGGTGTAATAACTTGCGGAGAATTATATAACGTTCCTCTAGAGGAAATAAGTTCTGAATTAAAGAAGCAAGGTGTGACTAATGTTAGCCAAATTACAATTCGACGAGATGGCCAGTTCTTACCGACAAAACATTATATACTCACTTTTCACAGTCCAAAATTACCCGAATCCATATATGCAGGTTACATAAAATTACCAGTTCGCCAATACATTCCTAATCCATTAAGATGTTTCCAGTGCCAGCGTTTTGGCCATTCGAAAGTTAATTGCCGCGGGACAGTCACTTGCGCCCGTTGTGCCGAAAAAGGGCATGATAGTCAACAGTGTACCGCACAAGAAAAGTGCGTTAACTGTGATGGCGACCATCCCTCTTACTCTCGAACTTGCTCGCGCTGGAAACTGGAGAAAGAAATCATTACAATAAAAATAAAAGAAGATTTAACATACCCAGAAGCAAGGCGCAAGGTTGAAATACAGACTCCTACTCCTGGAATTAGCTATTCTTCAATCGTTCAAAAACCATTTTGTTCGAACTGCTCTTGTGTCAACTGCAAGAAACAGAATTCGGCAACAAAGCCTCCAGAAAAAACATCTGAATCAGATTCTGATAGCTCCACCAAAAATGCTCCAGATTCTTCTAAACAAGATCCCGATACAAATAGAAAATCCCGAAAGAATAAATCTCAGACCTCACTGACACTGAAACTCGCGAAACGTGGACTTTCGCAAAAAGATCTTTCCGTAAAATTCAAAAAATCGAATCTACGGAATTCAGTCGCTTTGGGATTAGCGAATCAGAATGTAGTCCATAAAGATTTAACCACCATTTTTGGTGACACGCTAACCAACCCAGATTTTAAACTCCATCCATCTGAGGATGAAGATTCACTTGATATGAGTTGCGAAGATCTAGCAACTCCAACAAATGCACGTCCTCTTTCTTCATCAAAACCTCTTTCATAATGGGTACCTTCGTTTCCTGGAATTGTCGCGGCATTCGCTCCAAACTTTTTGATATCAAGACCATCATCAACCAGTTTCATCCCATTTCTATTGGTGTCCAAGAAACTTTCTTGACACCCAATATTGCCATTAAATTACGTGGATACAACTGTGTTCGGAGAGATGCAGACACAGCATCTCACAGTTCTGGCGGTGTCTGTATCTTCACATCCAATCTGTATCCAAGTACGCCTCTCAATTTGCATACTTCTCTCCAGGCTGTGGCTGTACAAGTTCATGTGCGAATGTTGGTCACAGTCTGCTGTATCTATCTACCGCCTAATGATATCATACCTCAACAAGAACTTGATAATCTAGCGGACCAGCTTCCTTCACCCTTTATACTTCTTGGAGATTTCAACGGCCATAGTACGTTGTGGGGTTCGGTTAGTACAAATTCTCGTGGGCGGCAGATTGAGCAGTTTATTGCTGATAACTGTCTCTGCTTGCTCAATAATGAAGAGAAGACTTACTTCCATGAACCCACACGTACCTTCCATAGTCTTGATCTGGCCATATGCACTCCTACACTCTTGCCATTTATAGTGAATCGTCCATTCCTGTATTAAAAACAGGAAGTGAGATACATTCTGCCCCATAAACGTAGCTAATATTCTAGGAAAAGCATTCGCACAAGTTTCCGCAATAGATTCTTATAGTCCTGATTTCCTAGCAATTAAGAATCCCGCGGAACGGTTGCCATTGCGTTTTAATGATCGAAGCACTCACTCATACAACTGTGAATTTAGGATGTACGAATTGAAAGCAGCATTATCCAAGACTCATGATACCAGCCCCGGGCCAGATGGAATCACATATAATATGCTTCGCCATTTGAATAGAACTTCTCTTTCCAGTCTTTTACTGTTATTTAACAGAATTTGGATTGAGCACAAGTTTCCTTCACAATGGCGTGAAGCTATTGTCATTCCAATCTTAAAACCCGGTAAAGAGTCATCGAATCCTCTGAATTACAGGCCTATTGCTTTCACAAATTGTCTTTGTAAGATCTTTGAGCGCATGGGCAATGCTCGCCTTGTGTATGAACTCGAGAAACAAGGATGCATCCCCCCGTTGCAAAGTGGTTTCCGAAGAGGTAGATCAACTTTTGATAACCTCGTTTTATTGGAAACCTAGATACGCAACACATTTGTTAGAAGGAATCACCTTGTCTCCATATTTTTCGACATAGAGAAAGCGTATGACCGTGCATGGCGCTATGGTATACTATCCACACTTTTTAAGTTTGGTTTTAGAGGACACTTGCCCATATTTTTACAAAAATTTTTATCACTTCGTACTTTTCGTGTTCGTGTTGGTGATTATTATTCAAATAATTTTATACAAGCTGAGGGTGTTCCACAGGGAAGTGTCCTCAGTGTCACACTTTTTATAGTTCATCTGAGTCAAATTTTATCTGTTTTACCATCATCTGTTCAAGGAACTCTTTATGTTGATGATCTGCAGATCTTATGCCAAGGTAGCAATATGAATCTCATAGAGCGGCAGTTACAAAATGCAGTCAATAAAGTTATAATTTGGTGTAACAATAATGGTCATGCAATCTCTCCCGAGAAGAGTAGGTGTGTTCACTTCTGTCGGAAGAGAATCATTCACCTAGATCCGAATATTTGTATCCGGGACATACCTATTCCTGTGGTAGATGAAATTCGGTTTTTGGGAGTGATATTCGATCGAAAGCTTACTTTCCTTCCGCATGTTTTGCACTTGCGGAAGAGTTGTGAAAAAACATTAAATATATTGAGAGTGCTCTCCAAAACTTCATGGGGTGCTGATCGAACCTCCCTACTCCGTATTTACCAAGCGGTCATCTTGTCCCGTATTGATTACGGCTGCATGGTGTATGGCTCAGCACGTCCTACTGTTTTACGGCGATTGGACACCATTCACCACACTGCTCTGCGGATCTGCTCCGGAGCTTTTCGAACCTCTCCAGTAGAAAGCTTACATGTTATTTGCCACCAATTGCCGCTTTATTTGCGGCGTCAGAAATTGTCTACACTTCTTTATTTTCGTGCAAAATCTATCCGAAATCACCCTATTTGTCTCACGATTCTTCCTGTTTCTCTTCGAAGGATTTACGAATCGCGACCTTCCCATATTCTTCCTTTTTGGGAGAGAGTCAAAAGTTTCCTACATGGTTCGGACCTTTCTAGTGTTGCCATTAAGTCATTTGATTTTTATTCCTTTCCCCCTTGGGATACCCCGCAATTTTCTTTTCTGAACCCTTTTTTAGGATTTGATAAATCATCAACTAATCCTACTATTTTTCAGCAACTTTTTTATCAGCACCGCTGTCAGTACTCTTCTTTTGCACCAGTTTTTACAGATGGCTCGAAATCAGACGGACACGTTGGTTGCGCAATTGTAACTCCATCTGATACAATGAGCTATTGTTTGCACAACAGTAGCTCTGTGTTTACGGCTGAGTTAGTAGCAATTTTCTGTGCTCTACAAGAAATCTCCTCTTCTACTCGGCTTAATTTCATAATTTACACTGACAGTATGAGTGCTTTAGAAACACTTTCTAACTATCAGATTCAGATGCACCCAGTTGCTGTTCAGATTTTATTCATATTGAGAATCATACAAAATAGAGGTTTTAAAGTCATTTTTTGCTGGGTACCGGGGCATGTAGGTATTTACGGCAATGAAAGGGCAGATTTTGCTGCTAAAGCTGCATCAACCTTTTTAACACATTCACTTACCTATTCTGATGCTAAAAGGACCTTAACTAGTTCGGTCTTTACTAAGTGGCAGCAATCATGGGATCTGCAGATCCATAACAAATTACACTCAATTAAACCTACAATAGGTTTGTGGCCTGTCCACCCTATACGAGAGGTTGATGTCAAATTGACTCGCCTCCGTATAGGACATAGTCGTTTTACACACAAATATCTCCTTTTTGGCCAGACAACACCAAAGTGCTCCACATGTCTTGTAGATTTTACCATTAAACATATTTTAATCGAGTGTGTATCTTTTAATTCTTTTCGTTTACACTTTTTTAAATCATTGTCATTAACTTTGCAAGACCTGGTGGGTGAAAAATTCCACCTAAACATTTTTAAATTTTTAAAAGCCATTGGTTTTTATAGCTGTATTTAGCATTTTTTTTTAAACTTCTGTTGAGATTCAACAATTCACATCAATTCATTGTAACGCTTGTTTTTCGAATCAGTATTTCATTTATAAATTCATTATACATTCTTGCCCTTTCAGTTTTTCCATTTTTTTTTATACATTTGGCTTTTATATCTTAACATGTGTGCTTATATAAATTAATTTTGTTTTGTTTTACCATCTGCTTGGCGCAGCATAGCCAAACATGGCTCTTGCGCCAAAAAAACCGAACAACCAACCAACCAACCAACCGAATTCTTAATGGGTACCTTCATTTCTTGGAATTGTCGCGGCCTTCGGTCCAAACTTTTTGACATCAAGACCATTATGAACACCTTTCATCCTGTTTGTTTTGGTCTTCAAGAGACTTTCTTGAAGTCCAATATTCCAATTAAATTACGCGGTTATAATTGTGCTCGGAACGATGCAGACACTGAATTTCATAGTTCGGGAGGGGTCTGTATCTTCACAACTAATATATATCCGAGCACACCTCTCACTTTACAAACTTCTCTACAGGCTGTGGCTGTGCAAGTTCAGACACGAATTTTGGTCACAGTCTGTTCTATATATTTACCGCCTCATGATGTCATTCGTCAGCAAGATCTTGACCAGTTAGTGGACCAGCTTCCTAAGCCTTTTATTCTATGTGGCGATTTCAATGGACATAGTATTTTGTGGGGTTCAGATAGTACAAACTCTCGAGGGTGGCAGATCGAAGAGTTTATAACTAATAACTGTATCTGTCTGCTTAATAATGATGAGAAGACGTACTTTCATGAACCCACACGTAGCTTCCATTGCCTTGATCTAGCCATGTGCTCTCCTGAACTCTTGCCATCGTTGACCTTTACAGTCAGCAAAGATCTACATAATAGTGATCATTTTCCTATTATTGTCTCCCATGCTGATAGCGGCGGTGCGACTCCCTGTCCTCCGCGGTTTCTATTCCAGCGGGCAGACTGGCATAATTTCAAGCAGTTGGCAGATATCACCGAGAACATGGTCAGTACTTACGACATCACGGAAGCAGTACAACATGTCATTAACTGCATAATAAGCTCCGTGAATGCCACTATTCCGAAGACTTCCCCACGTCTAAGAAAATTTCGTAGACCGTGGTGGAACGAAGCTTGTCGCGACAGTCATAAAAACCAAAAAAAACTTTGGAATATTTTTCGAAGGTATCCGACAACAGAAAATCTGATTGCATTTAAGCATTCCAAAGCACTTGCTCGTCGCATTCGTCGTCGAAGTCAGAGAGAATCTTGGATAAAATTCGTATCCCCCATCACATCCTACACTTCCAGTAAACATATGTGGAAAAAAGTAAAGGCCGCTAATGGAATATATAGTGAAACCTCCTTTCCTGTTTTAAATACTGGAAATATGGTGCACTCCACCCCATTAGATGTTGCCAATATTCTTGGTCAAGCCTTCTCACAAATATCCAAAATACTTTAATACCTATGGTTAATGAAATAAAATATTTGGGAGTAATATTTGATCGCAAGCTCACTTTCCTTCCGCATGTCTTACATCTGCAGAAGAAGTGTGACAGATCATTGAAAATTCTCAAAGTACTTTCAAGAACCGCTTGGGGAGCAGACAGAACATCTTTGCTTCGAATCTATGAATCGGTTATTCTTGCACGCATGGATTATGGTTGTATGGTATATGGTTCTGCAAGGTCTTCTGTTTTACGTAGACTGGATACCATACACCATTCTGCTTTAAGAATTTGTTCAGGTGCATTTCGGACCTCACCAGTGGAAAGTCTTTACGTTGTCTCTCACCAATTACCATTAAATTTACGGCGCCAAAAAATTTCTGTACACTATTACCTCCGAGCTATTTCTGTCCCGAAACACCCTATGCACTCCTTGATACTTCCTAGTCGCCTTCGCAGATTATACACGGCTCGACGTTCAAACATTCCTCCATTTTGTGAAAGAGTTAAATTAATCTTGAATGATTCGGAACTCCGTGATATGAATATTCAGACACTTGATTTATTTGCATTTCCTCCTTGGGATGTTCCTCAGTTTTCCTTTATAAACCCTTTTCATGGTTTTGAAAAGTCAACAACGGCCCCTGTTATTTTCCAAAAACTTTTTAGTTCTCATCGCTGTCAGTATTCAAAGTATTTGCCTATTTTTACGGATGGTTCCAAGACGGACGACCATGTTGGTTGTGGTATTGTTTTCCACACGGAAACACTGGGTTACACTCTGTATGCATCCTTTTCTGTTTTATCTGCTGAGTTGATGGCAATTTTTTATGCTTTACAGAAAGTTTCTCTCTTAGCCGAACGTAATTTTTGTATTTATACCGACAGCATGAGTTCCTTAGAAACACTTTCTCATTTTCGCATTCGAATTCATCCCATTGCCTTGGAAATCTTATGCCTTTAAAAACACTTCAAAATAGAGGTTATGAAATTTTATTCTGCTGGATTCCAGGTCATGTTGGTATAACGGGAAATGAACTGGCGGACAATGCTGCAAAAACAGCCACCTTGTTCATTCAACGTGAAATACCTTTCTCCGATGCGAAGAATGTTTTCACAAAACATGTTTATTCACTATGGGAAAAATCATGGAGCCAACAGAAAAATAATAAATTGTACTGTATAAAACCCTCTCTTAAATCATGGCCTTGTCTCCCAATGCGTGAGTTCGATGTCAAACTGACTAGACTCCGCATTGGTCACACTCGCTTAACGCATAAATATCTTTTTTTGGGCGATCGAGCTCCTTTTTGCTCCAAATGTCAAATAATTTTAACAGTTATTCATATTTTAATAGAATGTCCTGATTTTAATTTTCACCGTTTGCATTTTTTTAACTCCTTGTCACTGAACATGCGAACGCTTTTGGGAGAAAATCCTCACGAAAACATTTTTAAATTTTTGAAAACTATTGGCTTTTACCATTTTATCTAAATCTCCATATTTGCCTGACGCATCATTGAATTGATCCAGAATTTTATCATTAAATTTTTGATTCGTTTTTTTTACTGAACTCTGTTTGAATTTTCATACTTATGTTTCTTTTTGACCATATGCATGGCGCAGTATAGCCTTTTCTGGCTCTTGTGCCAATAAAATCTACAATCCAATCCAATCCTTGGGAGAGTTCCACTTTTTATGTCATCTATGGATTTTTGGCACTCTAGTTGTTTTGTCTTTATTTCATTGCATAATTGGCCCAGTATCTGTATTTGTTTATTTAATTCGGAGGATTGGCCACCACTACTATTTCTCATGAGTTTACCTCTTAGAATTTCGTTTTCGTTATTTAGCAGGTAGAGCTTGGCCTTCAGGCGTGCCGGTTCATTATTGTTGATTAGTTCTTTATGGTCGAAAATGTCAGATTATAAAATTCTATTTTTTTCGCAAAGGTATTTGATTGTGTCTATGTAATAAACAAAGAACTGTTGGGTTATTATGTTTCTAATTTTTTTGCCAAATTGTTTTTTGTTAGATATTAAGGCTTCTGTGTATTTACTATATAAGTCTAATTTGTTTAAGATCTCGTCGGCCAAGCCCTCCTCGAAATCCGTGGAACGAATCGTGGTGGCCAGAGCCTCCACCGCATCTGTAATGAAACCACCGCTTGTTTTTATTTGTATTGCTTGACCGAATATAATATCTTCAATTTCATCGCGGTGGTTGGGCTGAGAACGAGTTCGGGTTTGGGAACTCTCCCCAATATCCGCTTGGAATGTTTCAATCGTGTTTTTATTTCTGTACCTTGTGCGTTTATTCAGGGGAAATACGTTATCATTTTGCTCGCCCTGTAGTTCCCCACCCGCCTCTAAATCTATGATAACTGATGGAGATGTGGGTTCTGGGGTATTTATCGAAGATGACTCACAATCAGACATTATTATGAGAGATTCGCCTCCCTGATGCTCAAACTCCAGATGGTCAATAAAATTAATTACAACATTACAATGAGATAAAATTTTAGATGAGTCAAATGTTAAAAACACTTAAAATCGTTTTTTTTAAAGAAAAGAAAAAAGGGCCCGGGACCAGTATAGCGAAGCACACTCAGATACACAATTATCACAAGGTAAAAAGAGAATTGCTAAAAAGCACAAAATTTAAATCAATAAAAGCTATATTTAAAAACAAGAACTAAGAATAAAATAAAACACACACATAAACAATCAGACTATAAAATCGGAACTCAATTTTTAAAAAAATAATTTCATAAAACCTTTGAACACTATGTACTTCAAATAACACTGTCACATTAATAAAAACAAATTCAATGTAAAATCAGTATAAAAAAGACGGTTCAAAGTTTAAATAAAGTTTTGTAAGATAAAAGAAAGCTCACCGGCCAGCAGTTCAATCAGTGGTCCGAGTTGGTGAATGGTCCAAATTCTCGAATCCCGAAAGTATCTGAAGACTCGCTGGTTCTAGTTCCAGTGGGACTCGAGAAAAATATTTTTATAGTAAAAGCTGCTCACCGCTGGGTGAAGTGGAATGAAGGGAACTCTGCAGAACCAAAACAAACGCTCCTTAGGTTGACGAACCAAGTAAAGCAGCTCCCAGATAGTAGTAACAATTGGAGGTATTTAAAGTAAATTTAGCTGCTTTTAAAACCAATTTGTAGAATGTATTTTCAATAAAACAAAGATGATAACTTAGTCAGAACAGTAGCAAATCCTCCGGTGTTGGTAGGGGGGCGTTTCCGAACAGCGTTTGCCTGTAGTTCACTATGTTTCTGATAACTTTCCTGGTAATTCCTTCAGTAGATAGTATATAAATAAATCTTCTTTTCTTCCGCCATTCCTTGTTATATTTACTGTGCACTTTTGGATGATTTTCAGTATAAATGCGGCGAATCCAAGGTGGCGGGTGGGCGTATCCAGGAACTCCTCTTACACTTATTGATGTTAAAATCTCACAATACTTGAATAAAAACGTAAGTAATATAATTTATTTAAAATAATTAAAAGCATTAAGTTAAAATTCAATAAAATACAATAAAAGTTGCAGCTTCACCGAAAAACTTAGAAAAAATCTCACCCAAGCGGGAGCGAGCAAGCAGTCGACCGCACTCGACGGCAGCTGAGGTGGAACATCAATAAAAAGACATGGGGCAGGGTTTCCTGTGGGTTTCCGCAGCACCTGCCCCCTTGATCTTTGGCAGCTTTCCACTGTTGGCATCCGTTGAGAGGGACGAGGTTTAGTCTTGCCCTGTGGATGAACCTCCAGTCCGCAAACCTAGTGAAGGCACCGTCAGTAATGAAGTGACTACTGGCTTGCGCGAGGGACACACAGTCGAGGGCTTTTTCCTTGGTTCTTCTTTGTGAGGACGAGTTTTGCCGTTCGGTCGACACGAAGTCTGTCTCATATGGAGTGCAGCACCTTTCTCCTTTGGCTTGAGCGTATGGTCAAGTCCTGGAAAAGGAGACGTGGCACCCCGTCATCGAAGAGCCAGAAAATTTCTAGTCTTCTGGAGGCAGACCGTGCGATGGACCAGATATTGGTGGTCTGACCAGAACGAGGAAGGAAGAGGTCATCGTGTTCGCCAGAAAGGAAGTCACCGAGCTCTAAGTCCGAGGGGTTTCTTCTAATTCTGTGACGAACAGTGTCGGTGAGTTGTTGGAGTGCCAGACGGGCGACGCATTCATCTTTGGATGTTAGAAGCTTGAAGGCCGTGTCAACTAGGTTGAGATCCGACTCTTCAGCTGCAATAGGAAGCCCGCAGCATCCTAGACTCCTGTTACCGTAGATGTACTCGTTCGCAGCGTTCTCGGGCAGGTTGAGAGTGTTTTTGATGCCTGGCCTGAGGGCTTTGTCGATTACATCCCAGTTTGTCTTCTTAAACTGAGCCGTGCGCATGGCAAACTGGGTGGACGGGAAGAAGAAGCTTTTCAAAGCGTCCAGCCGCTGCCATGGTGCAAGCGCCGACTCAATTAACTTGGTCCCAATCTTTGCCACTTCGTTCAATGAAGCAAACTCAGGAAGCACATTGAAGCCCACTGGCTTGCCCAGAAAACGGTGGCTGTCAAATTCTTGTAGTGAGGAAAGTGGGACGCCGCCTATGGAGAAGGAAGTGTCTCTTGTACCGACAGGCGTACGTCCGGAGAGATGTAGAACAACCGACTTCGCCTGGTTCAGCTCGAGCTGTATCCTCGATAGTTCTTGGAAAAGTTCGTCGAGCTTGGCCTGGAGGAGAGCCGGGGTTTCCTCGATGGGGGCAATGTCATCTGCGAAGGCGAGCACTCTGTGACGATTGCTGTCTTCTTGCAGTCTTCGGATTGCAGGGTCTATTGCCAGGTTGAAGAGGATGCCACTCAACGGACACCCCTGCTTGACTCCACTCAAGATTGGTATTCTTTCTGTGCACGAGTCATTGGACATAATGCTCGTCGCACACTTAGAGTAGAGGTCGCAGATGAGGTCCGAGAAGGCATCCCCAACTTTGGCAGCCCGGAGTGCATTCTGGATGGCACAATGCGGGATGGCCCCAAAGGCATTGGTAACATCCAGCCAGGCTATGCATACATCTTTCTTCTTGTTTCTAGCTTCGTTTAGACGTTCTTGCAACAAGAAGTTGTGTTCCAGTACTCCGTCGTGTGGCATAAAACCTTTTTGAGACTTCGAGATGACTTCGTATCTTTCGCACCAGTCAGTGAGGCGGCCAGCAAGGCACTTGGCTAACAGCTTGTATATTGTGTTGGAAAGTGCGATGGGACGCCAGTTGCTGGGGGAGCTTAAGTCACCTTTCTTCGGTAATAGGATTGTCTTGGACTCTTTCCATTGTGGAGGAATCTTCTTGAAGGCCAGGCACAGGTTGAATATCGCGGTGAGTGTCTTTCCTTTCGGATCGACAGACCGCCAATGGTGATACGTCAACCTGTCCGGGCCAGGAGCAGAGTTCTCGGCATTCTTCAATCTTCGGAGGACCTCCGCCGCAGTGAAGGGACGTTCCAGAACCCCAACTCTTTCCTCTTGACATTGTGTGTAGAAAGAGGGGTCTGACGTCCTGGCGGACCAGGCTTCGGAGAAGTGTTGGAAGAGGGAGTCCGTGTCAATGGAACACCTCTCCCCGTCGTTCCCAGTGATTAGCCTGACGGCCCTGCGTCTATTTCTTCTGTACAGTTTCTGTATTGCCGCCGGGGCTTGAGCATCCAGGGGATTTCGTGTTGGAGCATCTTGACTACTGGCGGCGTTTTCAAATAGGTGATTCTTTGCTTCACTGACCACCTGCTCGACCAGTGTGCAGAAGGACTGGAAGTTAGCTTCCGAGGTGTCGTCTGGCTCGAGAGAGTTAAGTTCCCTCAGAATATGAGCGAACAGGGACTGGTCTTCCTCAGCCACTGGGGGCGTCAAGGGAGCCGCATTCGGAAGAGGTTCCGGTGCAAGTGCGGCAGCTTGGTCAGTGATGTTGAGGTCTTCAGACGCTTGAACGCTCTGGCTTCTTCGTCGCCTGTTGCGGCGTCTGGGTCTTGTTTTCTTTACGTCAAGTTTCGGTGCCCCTTGCGCTGCGTCGTCTCTCCTGTGGTAAACATGTGATTATTCATACCTACCTGTGTGGCACAGGCGAAGTCGCAGACGTTGCACTTCAAATTTTGGTTGCACGCTGATCTGTCGACCGTCTGGTTGACGAGGCAAGGGTGCTCACTCGGGTTCCTGTGGACTTGCATCTGACAGATGAAGCACCAGTAAGTTGTTTTGGAAATGATTATATGGTGAACTTCACGCAGATGCCGGATGAGGGAACCTTTCATAGAGTTCCAGGTCTTTCCAGAAAACCCCGGCGTTCAGCAGTTCTGCTCATTGCAAACCAGGGGGTCTGGAATCGGGAAAAGAACCTGAAGTATGGTCCCTACTCTTCTGTTGTCGTTGGAACAGATTCCTGCAAGAGAGGGAGGAGACTGGTCAGTTGTGTTATTAGCCATACTTACCTACCCGCCACTGTCGGAAACGATGTCCCTGATGGCAGAGCTGGTCGGCCTACACGCAGGAGTCGGCTGCGGGGAGCTTCCAGGAGACGGGTTCGGACATGGTCTGGCTGGCTGTGGCTGGGTCTCTTCGGCGGTAGTTCGCTCCTTCCTACGTTGTACCTGGATCTTGTGGACTTGTAGGAGGTGAACCCTTAATCCTTTGCTAGATCCGGCAATGTGATGGCACAGGTGGCACCTTCTGTCTTGGGGGACCTGTGAGGCATTTATGCTGGTCATCACGGCCGGGGGAGAGTGGGACGCCCTAGATGTCGATGGGGCGTTCCTGTCTTTCTTTGTTGAGGTAGCAGGAGTTGCACCTTTGTCTTTCTTTACATTGGTTGCGACAGGTGTTGCAACTTTGACTTTCATAGTGCCGACTGTCGGGGCTGGTTTCTCACGTTCTTTCGCTTCATTCACCTACCCACTTAGTGGGTTTTGACTACTTTCCTCGGCTCCTTTAAGCCGCCGCTATTTGCTCTGCCAAACGGGTGGGTTGGGTGTTTTCCTTGGTTTTGATCCTTGTGGATAGCTTCTAGTAGATAATCAGTGGACTCCACTTTTCACCGACTATGTGCTTCGTGCACGGTATCGGGGTGGATGCTCCGTAATTAATGTCGGGGCTGGTTGTGGAGCAGTCACAGGAGGTACTTGCTTGTGCTTAACTGGGATTGTTCTCCAGCCATTTGCGTCGACAGTGGTCCTTTCCTTCTTCTTTGGACCATGCTTTGGGGGTGCATGGCCAGTTGGTCGCTTGGACGAGCGGAACTCTCTTGTGCGGAAGATGGGAGGGCCCGCGCATTCGTGCAAGGCGAGTGACCTTTCAAAGAAGAACATTTCTCCGCATTCCATGCACTTGTGTCGGATGCGGTTGGTCTTTACTTTCTTTTTTTGGCTCGTATTTGATGGTGTGAACGTGCCACGGAAGTGGAGGTCGGCAAGGTGGTGGGCGAGTGCTTCATCCGAGGAGAAGGGTTTCTCGCAATATTCACACGTTACGTGATCAGTTTTAACTAACACTCCGGTCGCTACTTCTGCGAATGTTTTTCTTGTGAAGGCAGCGACACGGGGTGCGTTAGTGACTGTCACTCCGGGGAACATTTCTTCAAGATTTGGTAGTTCTTCGGTAGGTAGATCCCAGATCGTTGGTCGGGTCTTGGCCACCTGGCTAGCCTCAACGGGGGATTACACTGTGGTGTGGGTCGCCCGGGAGGGAGTGGTGGGGAAGTTTCTTGACGGCTGGGGCCGTGTTGGTGTTGACTCCTTTGTAGGGGTAGTCACTGGGGATACCCTTTTTGGAGACTCCTCTTTCTTGGTTTTTGACGTTTGTTGTTCCTTTTTTGGTGGTGTCGTGGGTGTCACTGCTGGCACTGCAGGCTTTAGCTTCTTCTCAATGGCGCGCTGCAACTTGGCCGTGTGTTGTGACACACATTTATCCGTCTCTGAGTTTTGGAGGGTCATCAGGCTTTCCAGGGCTTTTTCGAGCACTGGCTGAGTCCCCGCTTTAGCAATAGTTTTTAGACGTGTCCGGCTTCAGACGGGAGAAACCTCAAATAAAGGCATGGAGAGGTTCTCCGGGCTTGGCAGCGGGATGGTGGTTCTTGTGGGCGAGCTGGAGGTCACTACCATGGTGTGTACAAACTCCACTTGTTGTTGCTCCATCCTGACTCTTTGAATTTTCACTTGTGTAGAAACAGAAGTTCTTGTTTCACAATGAACGTAGCAGTCCTTTTTCCTTTTTCTTGTTTGTATGGAGAAAGTCACACGTTAACAACGGGTTTCTTGACTCTACAAAAAACGGCACGGCACATATGGCATCAGGGCCAGACCGACCCTGCAGGTGTTAATTACATACTAAAATTTTGTGTATTAGTGGGGGGCTAATCTTTTCCCCCTCACAATTCAATTTTATTAAGTTTACAATGTCAGGGAATACAGTGAGTAACACCTAATACAGAGAGAAGTTATACATAGTATTTTGTGAACAAATAGCACAAAGGATGAATTTAAACACCCATAAATACTGAGGAAGTTCCTATTACAGATATTGAAGCAAACGGTTTTTTGAATTTAAAAGTTTCCCCAATTAATGTTATGTTCCCCAATTAGGGTCCCCCAGTTATTGTAAGAACATTCTAGCAATTTACTTTTATGCTGTTGACCTAATTTTGTTTTAAGCCCTTCACTTAATTCAAAGTTCCCCAATTAAGGTTCAGTACCCCAATTACTGTGTAACCTTTCAAATTATTGGCCTACATTTACCAAAACTGTATGAACCCATTTAAGCTGTTGAACTAATTAAGTTTTAAGCTTTCCAATTAGAAGTTCCCCAATTAGTATACAAACTTTCTAGCTATTTGTTTTGAGACTATTGACCAAATTAAGTTTAGAGACTTTCAATTAGCTGAATGTTCCCCACTTTATGATAAGTTCCCCAATCAATATACCCTAGTTAATGAAAAAACTATCATAGCTATTTACTTTAAATCTGAAGACCAAATTTAGTTTTAAGACTATAAAATTTACCACTACTGTATGAACCCAATTAAGCTGCTGATCTAGTTACTTTATAAGCTTTACAAATGGTTAGAAGTGCCCCAATCAATATAAAGGTTATATGAGACTAGCCGTGAGACCGTACATACCAAATCCTCTTAGGTGCTTTCAGTGCCAACGATTTGGACACTCGAAATCCAACTGCCGCGGGACTCTCACTTGCGCCCGGTGTGCAGTGAAAGGCCACGAAAGTCAGCAGTGTTCCGCTGAAGAAAAATGTGTGAATTGCAATGGCAATCACACTTCATTTTCCAGATCATGTCCACGTTGGTTGATGGAGAAACAGATTCTAACAGTTAAACATAAAGAAAATATCTCGTACTCTGAAGCTAGGCGTAAAGTCAATGTCCAGACACCGACAACAGGTGTAACTTATGCTTCCGTTTTGCAAAAACAATTTTGTGCAAATTGCTCTTGCACGAATTGTGTTAAAAATATCAGTGAAAATAAACCGTCTATGAAATCAGATTCAGATACTGAAAAGTCCGTAACTAGTGCTCCTGAAACTGGAAAACCTGAGATAGTTCAACGTAAACGGAAATCGACTAAATCGTTAAAACTTAAGCTTTCGAAACGTGGCGTTTCCGGAAAACAGCTTTCTGAAAAGATAAAAGCATCAAGTTTACATAACTCTGTCGCTCTGGGACTTGCGAATCAGGGTATAGTCCAAAAGGATCTATCGTCCATTTTCAGTGGCGTGCCCAAAAGTCCCGAACTTATCGCACTACATCCATCCGAAGAGGAGGATGAAATCCAAATGAGTTGCGATTTATCGACAACTCTAACTACTGTCCCTAATACCTCTCATGCAACCTTTTCTTGATGGGCCATTTCCTTTCTTGGAACTGTCGTGGCACTCGGTCCAAGCTAAATGAAATTAGGACCATTCTTAACGAATTTCATCCAGCTTGCTTCTGTCTTCAAGAAACTTTCTTAAAATCATACATGCCTCTTAAATTGCGGGGTTATAACACTGTCCGGAGAGATTCTGACAGTAATTCGCATAATTCTGGAGGCGTTTGCATTCTGACCTCTAATTCGTTTCCAAGCACACCTCTCTCCCTTCATACTAATTTGCAGGCTGTGGCGGTTCAAGTACATGTACGAACACTAATTACAGTCTGTTGTGTTTATTTGCCACCTAATGATTCAATCAGTCAAAAAGACCTTGATAGTTTAGTAGCACAACTTCCAGCACCATTTATCTTACTTGGTGATTTCAATGGCCATAGTACCTTGTGGGGTTCGCATAGCACAAATTCTCGTGGTCGACAGATTGAGCAGTTCATTACTAATAATGCTCTCTGTCTGCTGAATAATGAAGAGAAAACTTACTTCCACGAGCCTTCACGCACCTTTCACAGTTTAGATCTCGCCATATGTTCACCAGTTCTTTTTCCGTTGCTAAATTTTACAGTTGGAAACGATTTACACGAGAGTGATCATTTCCCTGTAATAGTATCCCCTGCTGATGGTGGTGGTAAGACTCAAGGTCGACCTCGCTTCCTATTCCAACATGCGAATTGGACTCATTTCTCTCAACTGGCCAAAATTACAGAAAATATGATTAACACACCAGATATCTCGACAGCAGTACAGATTGTCCACGATTGCATTGTGAAAGCTGCAAATAAAAGTATACCCAAAAGCTCACCCCATCTACGGAAATTCTGCAGACCGAGGTGGAACAAGGCTTGTAACGACAGTTATAGGAAACAAAAACAGTTTTGGAATAAATTTCGCAGATGCCCAACAACAGAAAATCTTGTTGTATTTAAGCGAGCTAGAGCTTATGCTCGCTGCATTCGCCGGCGTAGCCAGAGGGAATCCTGGCTTAAATATGTTTCATCCATCACGTATACTACCTCTAGCAAACTACTATGGAGGAAAGTAAAGGCAGCTAATGGAATCTATCCGGAATTTTCATTTCCTTTATTGAAATCGGGAAATGTAATTTATTCCTCACCTGTAGAAGTTGCCAATGTTCTTGGGCTTGCATTTGAAAAAGTTTTGGCTATTAATTCGTACAATCCTAAATTTCAAGTGAACAAAAAACGAGCGGAAGAAATCAATTTAAATTTTACTGCACGTAGATCTTTTGCATATAATAGCGCTTTTAAGCTGTTTGAGCTGAAGAAAGCCTTGCATCAAGCACATGAAACTAGTCCTGGTCCTGATGGAATCACTTACAGTATGCTTCGCCATTTAGATGAGGTGTCACTGTCCAATTTGTTAAAACTTTTTAATCGAATCTGGTCTGAGCATAAATTCCCTACACAATGGCAAGAGGCAATAGTGATTCCAATCCTTAAACCAGGAAAGGATCCTGCCAGCCCTTTGAACTACAGGCCAATCGCTCTGACGAGTTGTATGTGCAAGACTCTCGAGCGTATGGTAAATGCCCGCCTAGTGTTTGAGTTGGAGAAACATGGATACATCTCACCGTT
>JAPMOR010091948.1:0-13384 GCA_026543865.1 Argiope aurantia
TTTTCCTACTACGATTCGCGCATGCGTAAAACAGCAGTATCTGTTTTCTGCATTTATCAGCGCATGCGCGAAAATCTCAAACTGCGCATTCGCAAACAGCAAGATCTGTGGTATGCATATACGATACATTTCTTTTTTTAATTGAATTGTCTGATTTTAAACAGCTATTCAAAATTCATTATGCCCCCGAAAAAGAAAACCCAACCTTGGCAGGAGAACATAAAATGCCAAAACGCTTCATTTGTTGCACGATAATGAAAATTTAGTGGAAAGAAACGTTCGATTAGCGAATATCAGAGAACGAATGGCCACAGTTACGGAAGGAGATCTGTGGAGCGAAGTAATCGACTTTCTTTAAATCGCATCGCAACTGAATTACAGAGACAGAATGAATCTCATGAGAAGCGAAGTGATCGCCAAGCCAATATAATTTACAAAGAAATGTTATGAAGGAAGTGGAATTTTATTTTCATATCAGATTATAGAGAGTTGATAAACAAATGTGGAACAGCAGGTACAATGACTTATTCGTATATTTTTAAATTTTAAAACAGCTTTTCTATTGTATATTTTTAGTGAATTTTTTTGCCTATTAACATACCATATTTTTGCTTTTTTAACAGCTTAAATATTTCTGAATGTGTGCTATAAAAATTGTTTTGTAGTAATTTTTGATGATTCTTAAATATATTTTTATGTTTGTTTGATGTTGCATGACATGCCAATGTCATATCGGGTGGTGGCTAGACTTAATTTTTGTGTCTTGATTTTTTAATATATTGCTTGTTTTTTTTGTTAGAAAAACATTATTTCCCTACTTTTTACTACACTAAGAAAAAAGTGCTAGATCCTTTTTATTCTAATTATTTTATGTTTTTCAGTTTTATTTTATGTTTTCATAGTTCATAATTCATGGTCACTAACATTATTTGCCTAACATTATTTGAAAATTTCCTGAAATGATTTCTAGATGGCGCCACTTCTATGAAACAATCAGCTTAATTATATACTTTAATCGGTAATTAAGACTTTCAGATTTTTAAAATATTAAATAATAACTGAAAACCAGACACTGTATGAAATTTCAGAACTCTAATATAAATGGAAGTGAGCGAAAAATGGATTATAAAATGTTCTCCCTAAGAACCTGAAGCAAGCGATGCTAAATAAATACTTTTAACAAATTTAAAATTCTATGTAACGCACTTACTTCATTTCCAACTTTTTCTTAGGGTCCAGATACATTCGAATATAACCTTTTAAAATTCTTAATCTTCTTTCTAATTTTTCACATTCCACTTCATATTCTTGGATTATCCTCCTGACCCTAAATCGAGATGAAAGAGAAATATTACTATATAGTTGCAAGTGTTCTTCATTAACATCTCTGTCTGATACTGAAGAAATGAAATTCAATTGCTTATAAGATGCCTAAACAAGGTCTAGATTTTTAAGGACCTCAAGAAAAAGCACATTTCACTTTTAATAGAAATTCTGATTCATTTCGAAGGCATATCATAAATAAAGAATAAGGATAAAGTTACATTTAATATCCTCTCCCCGTCCCCTGGCTTTAGTTTCTTACTATCATCTTCACCATTCCGAGGAATATTTTGCAATCGATTGTATACGTCATACCATGATGATGATGTCGTGCCCGCTTGGAAAAGGTGGTGCAGTAGCTTCTGAGGGTAAAGATCCCTAAGCACCCCAGGGTAGATGTCCGACTTCTAGCTCAAATGAAAATGACACACACATACATTCGCTTACACAACCCCTTTTTACTGGGGGCTGTTGCACACACCTCACAGATAGAAGACAAGGGGGAGAATAAATATGCCCGGGGGATCATTCACATACCTCACAGATAGAACATAGGGTAAGAACCCCAACGCCTGAACCAGTACTCGAACCCTTCGGGCCCAGATCCCAGGGAAGATACGCTATCCCTAAGCTAGGACGCTGGCACATCATACCCCGCTCAACTATAATTAACTTGAATTAATGCCGGGTTTACTCTCGGCAAGTTATAAGACAGACTGTAGGCTGCGCATGCGCAGAAAGGGACTGATTTATGTTTGTCACAATCTCATATGATAGATTCACGCATTCCGTGCTTGGCTTTAAATCGCCGTTTTGGTGCCCCTGAATTTTCTTTTTTTTACTGCGTATCTATTAAAATGATGGATATTTATACAAAGAAACATGGTAGAATAAAAAAAAAATCAACATACCTCAATTTGGAAAGTCATAGAAAAAAAAATGGCAAATAAAATGAAAAAAACAACAAAAACCACAGCCTTGCATCAGAAAGAACAAAGAGCAAAAAATGTCGGAATCAATCTATGATAAGTGATAAGTTTTTTCACTCCAAGAAAACCGCCAAAATCTACAACTGCATGCGCAAAAAGAAAAAAAATACAATACAGCGCCAAGTTGTTGCCCCGTCGGGACAATTACTTGCCACCGACCGAACAGCATTTTTCAGCCTTTCTACGCATGCGCTGTCTACTGGCCGTCTTATAACTAGACGAATGTAAACCCGGTATAATTCAGTTTAAATTTATTGCCTTGTTGTTCGATGTAAAATATAAAAATTTTGTCAATATCAGCAATTAATGTGCTTTCTCATATAAAATACATATTATTTATTCAGCCTTTTAATACAAAACTTCATTTCAAAACGATCCAAGGCGAATACCATTAAGATGGTATCTGAGATGAGAGTTTTGCACTTTCATAAGGAAAAATAAAACATCTACAGCTTTAAATTTAAAACGAATTTAGAGCACTTGTAAGTTCTTCCCAGCGTATGTCAATATTTAAGTATTTTAAACTTTACTGGCAAATATTTTGTGAAATTTAGAATCCCAGTTTAACTGTACTTTGCCTTCAAATCTAAACAGTATTTTGGATCTATATTATTGATATTTGCGCAACTGTTTTCTAAATAAAAACCTATGCAAAACAGCGAGGGTTGTTCCCCCGTGACTTTTTCGCATGCTTTTCAATGTTCTTTACCTTCTCCCCATCCCCTCGGAAGGGGGAGGGCACCTCGAAATGAGGATAAGATGCTTCCGGCATAGTGGTTGGATCTCGCCATTCTATAGGGTATACGAAATGGTGGGAATCTGACTCCTTCTATAGATGACGGGACCCACTTCCTTAGGGAAGGGTTGTACCGTGGTCGGTGATGGCCCTTAGGATTCAACCATAGTTACCGCCTGTATTGCTGTTGCGGCGGTCTGGTCATTCAGTATTTATTATCCGTGTGCCCTTGGGCGGGTCGGAGAGTTGATATGACTTCTCCTTCTCCCGACGCATAAAATTGTGGAACTTGAATAAAACCCAATTTAACTAACATTTGCCTTCAGTCTTATTATTATCATTTACAGGAGGTTATGCACTGATTTTGAACCTATGATAAACTAGAGGAAAATTGTCTTTCCGAAATTTTCTTGCAAGCTTTTCAATAAAGGTTTTATTCTCTTCCCCTTGATAAAATCGCAGATCTTAAGTAAGGCCACGAATACTTCATTGGTGAGCAACAATGATGAAATGTACGTCTTTGGCATGGATCTAGCATTTTTACTGAATCTATCGTATATTCGAGCAGCTGGGTGGAGGGTCTTCTTCTGAATGGATTTGCGAAAAATTTGATAAAAATCAACAAATTTATTGTAAGTTTAATTTAGATTAGTTATCTAAACTAAACTAAACTTACGTCTAACTAACGTCTAACTTACGTAAACTAAACTTACGTTAAACTAATGTCCCGTTTTTAATAGCAACACTAGGGATATTTTAGGATGGTCCTCGTAATTTTGAACCTCGATTAGATGACGAGGACGACACCTCAGCTGGTACCCCCATCTCCACACCACAACAGCGGGAGGACGCTGTTCACTGTGTACCAGACCCACTTACACGACGGCTCTTCGGTGGAATCGGGTCACGAAGCTGAAACCCAGATTTCATTCGTTTCGCTCAAAACGGTTTTGAGTTATCTTTTATCACAGAGAGACAGACGGACATAATGCCAAAAATATGTTTTTCGAAATCAGGGAGGTCTAAAACCTGATGATTCTTCAAAATCGCCAGTTTGAATTTTGTGGCGATTACAATATTTCTTCTACACTTCGTTTACGAAAAAGTAATACAGAATTAAGTCAATGCAGTGCGATTCGAATCAGAATGAGAATTTCTAATAAATAAACAAAAGGAAAAATATATATATTTTTTTCTTACGATATCTTTTTCTGCTCAATTATGCTGAATACAGGGCTGTTGGCGAGTGGCGGTAATTCGAGATTTTGCTGGAAAGAGAAAAAGGTAATCGATAAAAACTTTTTAGAAAATAGTATTGCAAAAAAAACGTTTCGCAGAATGTTATGAAAACAAGAATATATACATCTATATTCTTCTTTATTTCTCATTTTAGTAAATGGAGTTTAGTTTAGTTATGTTAACGTCTCGTTTGAAGCAACACTAGGGCTATTTTGGGACAGATCTCGTAATTTTGAACCGCGGTCAGATGACGAGGACGACACCTGAGCTGGCACCCCCCTCTCCACACCACACCACACCAGCGGGAGGACGTTTTGTCAGGACGGATTTAACGTGCAACAGACACCCTTACACGACGGTTCTTGGGGGGGGATGGTTTCTCGAACCTGAAACCCTCCGGTTCCGAAGCCGAGACCTTACCACCAGGCCACCGCGGCCCCTTTTAGTAAATGGAAGAAAAGAAGTTAGATTTTAAACCCCGTCATTTTGCAAGTGGCCTGAATTAATCAACATCTTAATAAGTTCTCAGAACTTTCATCGCATATTCTCAAATAAGGATGTTATCCCCGAAAATGCCTTCCATGAAATTGGCATAGAATAGATAAGAATTTTTAACCATTCGCTTGAATTTAGTAATTTTATTGAATCTATCGTGTGATCCTGGGCGAGTTTTTTGGCGATTAATCTCTGGCACAAAGTTAATATCATGCGAAAATATAAATTATGTGTTAGACATGTTTTTCCAAGCCGAATTGAAACAAAACTTTGACTCAAAACTACACTTGTAGTCATAAAATCCCATACCACATTTGATATATGGAAGTCATTGCGTTTCTGACTTAAGTGTTGTAGCTTTTGCTTATTTTTGAAAGTACAGACCGACGGATGGTCAGTTCCTTGTTGGAACTGGGATTAAATTTGATAAGTATTTACAATACAGATATTAAATCTGTGAACCTAATTTTATCCATCCACTTCTCTTCGAATTTTTAGGTGCAGATTTAACTTGTATTCGAATCGCTGAACAGACAGACTTCTTCTGAACGGATTTAGCTCAAAAGTATTTTTACCAAAAGTTTTTACACCAATACTGTGTATTTGGCGTAAAAACTGTATACCAAATTTCATTCGTCTAGCTCAAAGAATTTTTGAGTTATCTTTGCTATAAACAGACAGACATATAAATGGACATTTTCTAAAAATGTGTTTTTCGAACTCAATGAGGTCTGAAACATCGAGATTCGTCAAAATCTCGAATTTAAATTTTTTTAACGAATACTATGTATACGAAAAAGTAGAAATCTATTCATCTGAATGATACTTTACCCGAAAATTATTGTTTTTTATAACAAAACCTAGCAGGTATGATTTTCCGCATTTTCCCAATAAGGATGCTATGTTCCTCCAATCGGCATAAAAAAGGAGAAACTTAAGACAAAGCCATGAACAACACGAATGCTCAGATTTTTGTTTTTCAGGTTTTCGCATATGAACTTTTTTCGTTTCATAGTAGAAAGAAGAAAAGTAAGTATGCGTTTTGGATGCTTTTTCGTCGGCCTATTGAAATCAAAATTTCATGTCGATCTATGCTGTTGTTACTTATGGCACTTGTCATAGAAAAGCCCGCTGACGAAGTCACCTATTTTAAGCTGAGTTTGTGCAGTAGCTTCTGAGGGTAAAGGCCCCTGAGCACCCGAGGACAGGAGTCTGACTTCTAGCTCATATGAAGATAACACCCATACATAAGATTTTACTATGTAGAGCTATAATTTTAGTAAGAAAATTGAATACTAGAGTTCCTTTATCTAAATTGTTGGATGCATTAGTTATCGTGTCATAATGCATGGGAATTAACAGATTGACAGATGCTGAATTTGTTGATGGATTTGGTTTAAAATTTAATACGAGGCAAAATTTTAAACTTCTAAAACGGCGCATCAATTATTGTTCATATATTTCTGTTTGTTTTATAGCTATCATGTTCAGTCAGAAAGATAAACAAGTTTCGTCTTAATAGATTATGTTAAATTTAGTAGAAATATACAAATTCGATGAAAAGCCTCCTTTCCAAATTTTACTCGCTTAAATCAAAATATTTTTCATTATTGTGTTCATAAAAGACATAATTTCAAATATATGTTAAGGCGGTCTGAAACATACAGATTCGTCTGAAACGTGTACCAAAGAGAAAGGTGGAAGTTGCGCCAATGACTAGGTGGTGGACATGGCTGTGGACTTCCTCTGCAGTTAATGGTAAAGTCTTTTTGGCTGGTCTGGAGTTCAGGTGGCTTCTAGGAGTGTCTGGTGGCTAGATTAGTGGCTTTTTTCAGTGACCAGTGGGAAATATCTTTTCATCTGTGGAGGGGGGAAGAGTACGTAAAGCCCGCTTCCGATTACCTGTGCGTCTGCAGACATGGCACACTTTCCCCTCTTTCCCCTTTCTTGTGGTTTTACGGGGTTCTTTGATGTCTGTTCAGTTTACCGATAATTTGCTGGAAACTCCAGATAGCATCCATAGGCGGGGTTGGTCCAACAATGGGTCAGTTGGAAGATTTACGGCCATATCCGTAAAGCCACAGGTCGATGGAAGACGGCTTAAGGCTTGTTAGCATTTTCACCTTGAAATTCTTACCTTATTGTGAGAATGTGTGCAGAGGATGGGACAGACAGGGATATGTTTTGAGTCCACGATGAGGAGCAAAACGATCCATGAGAAACTTCGATTACGATTTCTTGTTATTTTTAATTGTTTTGTAAAAGATGGGTTAATTTACAGAGTTTAAGTAAAGGACCCGTATTTGTTTGAATGGAAGGTATTAAGTAGAGTTTCAGTTTTATTATAGAAAAATGATTCTGGGTCTTTTAATATTCGGCTTTGAGAAGTTGATTTCTATTTATTTTACTGCATCGTCATCTATCTGAGATATGTCATTAAATTTTTTTTTTTGCTAATATTTTCATAAATTCCTTAATGGAGGAAATATTGAGTTCACGACTAATGTCGTTGAATCATTTCGATATAGAGATATGTTTCAAGATAAAATTTTGGCACGTGTCCATAATATTGATGTTGGCTTTAGCAGCACATGCCTAACCTGGGCAGGCATATATTAGGGCAGGTCTTAGCATGGTAGCATTCTGTATATAAAATTTTGAATTTAAAAAAAATATAACTCTTTTGCGACGCCCTATTTTCGGAATTTATCGTGGAAAAAGGCCAACATACATTTTCTTGCACTTATCTTTTTACAAATTATCATATTTCAAATTTATTTTATTTCTTTTAGATGCATGATAAAAATTATACTTTTCTAGGTTTAGTTTAGAGTAAAAATCAACTTGGTTTGATTTAGTTATATTAACGTCCCGTTTGAAGCAACACTTGGGCTATTTTGGGACGGACCTCGTAATTTTAAACAGCGGTCAGATGACGAGGACGACACCTGAGCTGGCACCTCCCTCTCCACACCACACCACACCAGAGGGAGGTCGTTTGGTCAGGACTGATATAACGCGCAACAGACCCCTTTACACGACGGTTCTTCGGTGGAATCGGGTCTCGAACCTGAAACCCACCGGTTCCGAAGCCGAGACCTTACCACCAGGCACGGCCTCGTAAAAATCAACTTAATATTTTTATTTGAGCTTTTGTGAATGTTAATGGAAGTTACTTTTTTTCGCGCATGCTCGTGCAGTTTAAATTTTACTTTTTGTGAAATAAATTGCTGGAATATATGTTTGAAATGTTTTTTTAATCGATTGATAAACGGTACTTGTTGCACGAAAATCATTTATTGTTTTTTTAATGTAAAGATCGCATTTCAATATAAAAAAAAAGTTGGTGATGCCATTTGAAAATTTTGAAACTTTGCTACTGTAATCGTAAAAATTTGAGTTTAACTGTTATTTTTCCTATCCTTCTTAAGCACAAACCTAAAAATACTTTGAATCAAAATTTTATTCAATTCTTTGAAAAAGTATCATAGTTACGGTCCCATAGTTATATATATATATAAGTATATATATATATATATATATATATATATATATATATACATATATATAATCACTCGGTATTTAAAGAAGCGTTCTCAAAATTTCCTTATTTCAGCAAGTGATTATGGAAAATATATATAACATTCTACACATTTGAACCTAAATCTGATTCTAATGTACAATATTGGTTAAAGAGCCAAATGTAAAATTTCATCCATTTAGCTCGCTGTATTTTCCCATTATTGTGTTCCCATACAAATAATAAAATTTTTTTGAATGATCACAGCACCTGGTTTATATTTAGCAGGTGAGAAAGTAACAGGTGGGAGTGGTCTTCCAAAAGCTTTCTCGCATAGGCTTTAATAAAAGTGTTATCTTACCTTCCCACACAATATTCTGGATTTTGGGCAAGGCCATGAAGGACAAAAGTGCTCAGATTTTTATTTCGGTGTCCCCCACATGAGAGTTGTAAGCTTCATAGTATAGTAAAGAAATTCAGCACGTATGTATTAACCACATGATGTTAGCGAAGAATAGAAAATAAATGTCGAAATTTGGCTTAAAAATATCGCACAACGATTGGTAACTTTTCTTCGTGAATAATTGTTGGTATGCTATTAACGCATAACTAGAAATTAAAATCGAATTCATTTCTTGTAGTTAGAATTAAAGTTTCACTTTGAAATGGCCATAAAAGTAAAACTACTGAACCAAAGGTTATCAAACTTGGTAATAGTTTAAAGATCATGGAAATTTCTTTTCCGTGAAAAAAAAAATTACCACCAGGGGGGGAATGGGGCTGTATACAAAGATGCGATATACCGACATGTGTGTAACATTCTTCCTAATATGCTAAGAGCTACTATTAAGAATGCAGCCTGGTCTGGTCTAATTATGGCACTTGCCAAGGACAAGCCCCGCCGTCAGAGACAGCCGAGTTTAAGCCTGAGGGGGTGCGTCTCTTGTTTCTATAGTAGCGCCAACTAGGGCCAAGAGAACGACTTAGCTACTCACGCATCACTCATTCGCGTGCACAACCCCTTTTTACAGGAGGGCACATTCACACATCTCACAGATAAAACAATGAAAGAACAACCATGCCCAAACCAGGACTCGAACCCGGGACGCCCAGATCACGAGGAAGACGCGCTACCCCTATGCCAGAACGCCGGCAAGAATGCAGTAATGCGATTTAACGCGCTTTCAGAAAATGGTGAACGCCACATGGAACATGCTTTGTAAAACGTTTCAGAAATGATTAAACACATTTTAAACCGATGTCTTCACGTCCTATTTTGTTTAATAATGTTGAGTGCATCAGCATTCTCTCCTGGTGGTGAGTTTCTAAACTATTTTTTGGTGGAGAAGATATTTCCATTACGCTGCTACCAAGTTTGATAGCATTTGGTCCAGCAGTTTTACTTTCATGACCATTTCAAAGTGAAACTTCAATTACAACCACACTGTACATTTTGGACAACTTATTTCCGACAGGTTGAAACCAAGATTTTAATCGTTGCTTTTTTTCAGCTGCTGTGTTTACATACAGGCAAATTACACATCGACAGGTGAACAAACCTTTGGACAGATTTGGTTCCAAATTCGATTCAGGCCTTCGTTTCATATTCTAAACCTATGTGCCAAATTTTATTCCCCTAACTCTTTAAGTTTTGTAATAATTGTGTTTGGAAAACCGGACAGACAGATTTCCACTGAAAGCATTTCGTACAAAATTTGATCGGAATCAACAAAACCGGTGTGAAAACGTCGCAAAAAAATGTCATCCGTCTGGTTCAAACCGTTTTTTCAATTATCGTATTCACAGGAACAGAGAGATAAAATTCAAAAAATTAGTTCTTCGAACCAAGGGAGTTTTGAAACGCTGAGATTCATAACAATCTCAAGTTTGAATTTTTTGACGATTCCAGTATTTTTTCCTGGTACAGTTCGATGAAGAGAAAGTAAAAGGGACTTACATTGATCAGTCTTTCTGTGATTTTCCTCAGATATTCACTCAGCATGGCTATGGCGTCGTGGGCATTTAGCTTTCTGAAATCGACATGCTCAATTCGTCCTGCCAGAGCAGTTTCAATCTGCTCTAAAACCAAATCCCGCATAGCTGCTTGGCCACAGTGTTGCGTGTACCATTGTCTCTGTAGGAGAAATAAAGAGAATCACAATTAACATTACCAATTTTTGAACAGGATTTGTGATTTGATTCTGTCTTTCGAATGAAATATATCGAATTTCGCCTTTAATCCTTTATTTGCCGACGATACTTTAAACTACCGTTTAAATTCGGGTGATATTCTTCAACAATATTTTTATTTTTTCTAATAGTATTTGAAAGAACATAAAAAACGTATTTCCAATGGTAGGCAGTAAATATCAACTAAAAATTACATTAAAATACTTTAATTATTTTAATAAATTAAAAAAGATTTTTTTTTCTTCTTCTTTATCGCTTTATTCTGTACCAAAACTTAATTAATGGTTCAATAATAAATTTGAACAATTGACGATAAAATAATTAGGTAAATAAAGGGTTAATACCACGTCTATAATTTCATAAACCTTGATGGTATCCAAGGGTAACAAAACAGTCAATATTGCTTCAAAATCGGCAAACGACTTCTGCAAACAGGCCATCCCTTAACCTGTCAGCAAACGCACTGATTTTTTTGTATATTAGCGCACGCGTGGGGTCATTTTTACCCCATTTGCTCTTTATTTCATTATCCTAATCCTCATCTTCTTATTTTATTGGTATTTGTAAAAAAATAAATTATGGGAAGAGAATATGGATATTTTTTTTCATGCAAATATGATCTATTTAAGACACAAATGTTAATCTATTAAGAAAAATTTTTTAAAAAGAAAAACTTAAAGCTTTTGTTTTTTCTTTTTATATGCTTGCTTAAAAAAAACGCTTTTATTATTTTTTTATTCAGAATAAAATGAATTTTTTATATCAATTTCAGATAATTTATTCATATTATAATATAATGTATTTTATATAAGATTTGCAATTTTTCTCAAGAGCAGGGAAGATCAGATTTTCTAGAGCATTCAGAATCTGTGTTCTGTTCCGATTCTGTATCATGCTCACTTTCCAAGATTTCATCAACATCTGACTAATTTGATCTATCATCGTTTTCGCTATCAAAAGGAGCATTTGCGAGGACTTCTTTGAATCTTTGCTGCTCTCGTTCCTATGTTGTAACAATATAAAATATGTTATTAATGATTAATATGGATGGGCTTACACTCGGTCAGTTATAAGACGGCCAGTAGGCAGCGCATGCGTAGAAAGGCTGAAAAATTATGTTTGGTCTATGGCAAATAGTTGTCCCAACGGGACAACAACGTGCCGTAGTATTGCACGTTTTTTTAATGCGCATGCGGCTGTAGAATTTGGCGGGATTTTCGGTGTGAAAAAAATCGATCACATCATCGATTAATTCTGAGATGTTTTGCTCTTTATTCTTTCTGATGCGAGATTGTGGATTTTTTTTCATTTTATTTGCCAATTTTTCTATAGTTCTTCAAATTTCGGTATATTGACCTTTTTTTTTATTTTATCATGTTTCTTTGTGTAAATATCCATCATTTTAATACGATACGCAATAAAAAAAAGAAAAATTTGGGGACTCCAAAACGACAATTGCCTGAATATGTCTTGTGAAATTGAGGCAAACAAAAATCAATTTCTACCTGAGCATGCATTGCCTACATAATCCGTCATAAATCCGTCCCCATTGCCTACTGGTCTTCTTATAACTAGCCGAGTGTAAACCCACCTTAATATTAAATGAATATCAGGCGCCAGCACACGCAGGGATCAAGTTGAAGCCAACCCTCCTGTAAAAAATAAGATATACTGTTTCATTGATTTCTGATGTTTTAATCTTCTTCTTCTAGCTCCCCCGTGAAGAAATATGAAATAATAGGTGTAGACAATTAATCTTCAGAATTTCCTTCCATGCCGTCCTCTTCTTAGTTAAGGTTTTCCAGTTTGTCAGCTTAAAAGTTTTCAAGTCCTTTCCTAGGTAGTGAATCCATCTAAGTTCCTTCAGGTGCCAAACGGTTTAGCCTCAAAAGCCTTTTCAGCGGCTCGATTGTCATCCAATTTTATTAAATGTCCAGCTTAACCCAGTATCGACTCATACAGTTCGAAGGGAATTGCATAAATTATAAAACCTGGACTGCCGATCTATGGAAACATGTCTTGTTTACTAATGAATCCAATTTCTTTCTATTACCCACAAAGGATGGGGTTTACGTGTAGCGAACCTCTTGAGAAACATACAACTCGGACTCCTTCTTTCTGCAGTGAAGCATGCGGATGGTTCCATAATGGTTTGGGCTTCATCTCGCGATTAGGACAGGTCATTAGGAATGACTATGTCACTCTTATGGCTGACCAACTGCGTTCTACGGTGCAAATATTGTTTCTGTCTGAAGATTGCACCAATAATGATCATAATTATCCGATTCACCATAGTCGAATTGTTCCGTCATGGTTTCGGGAACATGAGGACTCGCTTACACATCTACCCAGTCACCGTACTTGAACATCAGATTGCTCCTGTGGTCTGTTTTGGAAGAAAGAATGAGATCCCGTTATCCTTCTTCTGAGTTTCTCTGGGAGTAAGAGCAGTTTCTGCACGAGGAATGGTACAATATCCCACTTACCAACATACAGAAATTGTGTAAGTCCATTTCAAGGAGGATTAAAGCAGCTTTAACTGCCTAACATGCTCCCATAGCATATTAGATACACAACACTTCTTTTTGTACGAATTTTCCAATATTTTAGACAGCCCATATATTTTGGATGAAGTAGAGGAATACCAAAATTCAAGTTATTTGAATTTGTGTGTGATATCAGAAACAATGGCATATTTCAGTAACTAGGAAATATTGACGATATGTATTTATGTAAACGGAACGATGCTGACCTAATAGCTGGAAATTACAGATGTCGTTTTCAGGGTTCAGCGATTGCAAAGTGCAAGATTCTTATTTCTTTGAGAAGGATGAAGTTTTATATAAGTAATACAGAAATTGACATTTTGGCTTATTTATTTTCCAAGTTATC
>JAPMOR010091948.1:18384-29214 GCA_026543865.1 Argiope aurantia
TCTAATAATGATTCCTTCGTGACCCGAAAATCCCCTGAAATTAGGCCTAAGAGATATACCATTTTAACAGAAAGGAAAATACAAAACAACCAATTAGAAGAAAAACCACTAATAAGTAAAAATACAATAACAAAAAACACCAAAATACCATAAACAGACACAAAAGAAATAATAAAAAGGCAAAAAACATACCTTCCAACAGTCCAGAAAATCCCAAGCTATCGATTGTGATTCCCGCCCATTAAAAACAAACCTAACGGCAATTTAGGTAAAAATTGTAAGCTCGCAGCGCCACCTATTGAGTGATATAAGTGCTCAAGTGCTTTGGCTAATATTTTTCTACATTACTATGAGAAAAAAATAATTAAATATAATTTAATAAACGGGTGGAGATATATTGATGACCTACTTCTGATTGACTTCGACAATACTAATATTGTAACTAATTGCTATCCAAAAGATTTAATTCTAACAGAAACGAATAAAAATCAACTTGAGGCTACCTTTCTGGATTTAAAAATCGAAATTGATAATGATAAAACAATAGTTGGTATTTACGATAAAAGGGACGAATTCAACTTCAAAATAACAAAACTATGTAAATACCATTCCAATCTAAACTCTAAAATTTTCAAAAATCTAATTTTCTCACAAGTTAACAGGATCAAAAAGGTTTGCAATAATAAAAACTCCTATATTGAAGCCTCAAACAACCTCATTAATAATTTAATTAAAAATGAATTTCCCAAAAATTACTGTAATGTCAATTTTTTAATTAAACAAGGTATGCTTTGGGATTAATCCTTTGGCTTAAATAAAAAATAGAACTTTCCTTGAATATTATATCACTCAATAGGTGGCGCTGCGAGCTTACAATTTTTACCTAAATTGCCGTTAGCTTTGTTTTTAATGGGCGGGAATCACAATCGATAGCTTGGGATTTTCTGGACTGTTGGAAGGTGTGTTTTTTGCCTTTTTATTATTTCTTTTGTGTCTGTTTATGGTATTTTGGTGTTTTTTGTTATTGTATTTTTACTTATTAGTGGTTTTTCTTCTAATTGGTTGTTTTGTATTTTCCTTTCTGTTAAAATGGTATATCTCTTAGGCCTAATTTCAGGGGATTTTCGGGTCATGAAGGAATCATTATTAGACGTAATATCTGAATTTCCTTAACAGAAAAAATCCCTTTTTTGAATCCCTGCCTGAGGGGGACCCTTGAAAAAGTCTTCAGGCCGGATTCTTTTTTATATTTTGTTATATTTTTTTATTTGTTTTTCCTATTAACTTGATTTTTATACTTTTGTATCAGTTCATCTGTGTTTTAGAAGTAGCTGCATTTGCGCTCTCTAAATACTATGAAGTTTTTACCTGTTCCATTTTTGGTTTTGTTTGAATAGATTATAATTTTTGTTGCGATTTTGAAATTGTTTTGCTTTCGTTTTCATTTTAGTTTAGTTTTCAAACTATTTCTTGCTTCAGATTGGTTACTTATATATATATATATATATGTAACTCCACTTCTTATTTGCTAAGACCGAAAAACAAATTTAATTGAATAAATCAAAACAGATAGCAATGAATTCAAATTCAAAAGTGCATAGCTTACAAAATAGAAACAGAAGTTAAAATAATGTATCAAAATTAATGTCCAAAAAACTGCCGAATAAAGAATTAAAAACAAACAAATTTTATTTTAACATTCGCACACGATTCAAAGTTTTGATGATTGAGTAAGAATTTCAAAATATTAAAAGTTGCTACAAATTGCGTATTATTATAAAATGAATTATTAAAAGTAAAGAAAACAAAATGCAGAAATGGAATTGCTAATATTAAAAAGGTACTTTTTTTTCAGTTTTAAGATGATACAAAATCATTTTTGTGAGATCATAATTTTGGAAGATAGTATCATCGATTTCTACAGTTAAGTCATAATGATTGCCCATGAGGAAATGGTTAATTCTGAATTCATTTCGCCGCCGATTAAACTTTTTTTTTACTCGTGTTTTTTGAATTTTCATTACTTCTACTTTCCTCCAAGTGAATAGAGTGTTTGCTAACTCTTATACAGAGCATTTCTAATAACATCTTTCAGCTTTATTAATTAGCAAAACGTAGAATTAAGTGCAGCTGTTAAAACGTTCAGTGAAATAAGTTGAACTGAACTGAAAGAAGTAAGATATTGGGATTTATAGCATCAATGGCTGTTATCCCTGTTTCCATATGTAGAGAGCAAAAAAAGGTTTTATCAATAAACGCAAGAAAACATGCATACACAAAAACAAATTGAAGTTTCAGTCAGTTAACCGTTACAAAGCAGTTTCGCTGATGCGATTTAGTACATATTCGGAAGTTCCAGTGGAAAGAAGTACAATAATACAGCGTTTCCGCAGCACGTAATGGTAATAAAGAAAAGAGTCTCAAAAAAAGGCTCAACAGAATGTGGTCAATAAAGTTAGTAGATATTGAAATGCTTCATCGCTTGAAGAGAAAGTTGCAGATTGGTCTTTTTTGCAGTTATTTTATCCAGAACATTTTTGACTGAGATATCTTTTTTATCTAATTGTAGAAAAGTCCACAATTTGTCTCTATAATATGTATACTTTTTGCATGGGAGAATTATGTGTTCAATATTATTAATGCTATTACATTCGTGATAAAGGGGATCATATGAAGGTTAAAACGATTCAACCCTGGTGTTATAATTGTTTTACTGATTAGTCTAGCAAGATAACATCTTCCCTTCGATTTTTGGACCAGGAAGACAGTGCTTCAATACTAGGGATGTCACCTATAAGGAAATGATATATTTACTGTTTCTATAATTATTGATTGTGATCAGATGTGTCTTGAATTGAAATAATATTTTCAGGAGAGATCTATTCAATCCAAGGTTTTTTTTTTCTGTAACTTCTTTGCTTAAGCGATCATCAAGCTGATTATATTCGAATGACCTGGTACCCACAAGAAGGATATTTTTTGATTTAGTTTGATTAAAGTTTCCATTTTGGATGCTATACGTTGGATAATTTTTGGCGACAGGAGAGAAATATTCTTCAACGATGTGAGCGCAGAGTAGTTATCCGTAAGAATCAAACAATCTTTTCCAGGTTTAACAAGAACATCTACGGCTTGAACAATGGCTAAACTTTCTGCAGTAAAAATGGAATAGATAGGATGAACTCGAAACATGAATTTTTGAATAGAAGAAAAATCAGCAATTGAGGTGTGCTGGAGAGATTTGGATGCATTAGTAGCAATAATAAAATGATCCGGAAAGAAATTCTGAATCAGTGAAATTGTTTGAAATGTTTGTATTGTTTACATTTTACTGCTGCCATTTGGCAATCTATATCTATACTTATAATAAAGCTCAATGTGTGTGTGTGTGTGTGTGTGTGTGTGTGTTGGCGCTCTACAGACCAGACCATTCAACCTACAGCTACCAAATTTGGCACGTGTATACCTTGGAGGCCGGAAATGTGCACCTGGGGGTTATTTTTTCGAATTTTTAACTAGAATTTTATTTATTTAAAAATTAAGCGAAATTTTGACGTGTTTCTGTTATAACTTCCGAAAATATTACCGCACAAAAAAGATTTTTACATGAAGTTAAAGATCAAAAATTTATCTTTTAAATGATACTAATGTTTTAATCTTAAAATTAAATTTCTATTTTTAATGAATTTTGAAATAAATATTTTATCTATGTTTTTCAATAACTTTTTTCGTAAAAAATAAAGATTAAAATTAAGCACGTTTCGCATTCATGGGAAAAAATCAGCTTTTTTCAAAGTGTTGCCATCACATTGATTAAAGCTCCAATTAAAAATAAATTAAATCTTTTTGGAAATGAAATCTGCAAAAATATAATTTTCGGCACGTGTTAGTAGGAAATGAAACAAATATGAAATATTATTTTTTCTAAAAAATAAATTCAAGAAAAATTATTTTATGATCTTTTACACTCTCTATACAGGGTGTTTATTTAGTCCCGGACCCATTTTGATGTTTAATGACTCATAAAATAATGAAGATATAAACAAACTTATGGCATTTATTGATGGAATAACTCATATTTTCCTTTTCAGGTTTGAATATTTTTACTTTTCTAAATATCGTTTGCGCGTGTTTTTAATTTCAGATAATTTCATTTTCCAGTCTAAATACCTGTACTTTTCTAATTATCGTCCGCTTATTAATTGCATTTTCCTCTCTTTTGTTTTTGGCAACTATTGAAATGTTATGTTTACTTTTGATGTGTTTGTTCTATGTAGTACTTTTGTATGTGATATTTTATTCAAGCGGATATTAAGGAGAATGCATTCACCACAAGAGAAAGCACAGATTTTATGGTGGTCATAGAGTTAATTTCCAATCAACTAAATCACTGACTTTTAAGAGTTAAGTTCCAATCATTTAAACTGGCTGATTTATGAAAATTTGAATATCACTATTCAATAAAAAAAGGATAATTTTAGATTTTCCATCGATCGCTTCAAAGAAAATACGTCAATCAGCGCTCAGGTTTCTCAAGATTAATTGGCCTAAGATTATGAAAATGTTGAGATTTCTAAATTTTTAACATTTAAAACTTCATAAATAAGTCTTAGTTGATCGTGGAAAATAGAAACATTCATTCATTTATTTAAAATTTGGTGTGTCCAGAATATTTCTTAGAATATGATACCTTACTGCATTAAATTTAGACTTCATAATTTTTGAAATATATTTATAGGCAGGAACAAAATATTATTATTGATTTCATTTCAATCCTTTTGAAAGCAAAACTAATGACTGAATTGTATGCTGAATCTAAGAAATTTTTGTTGAATTATTCTTTGAGATATTACATAAATTATGAAAAAATATTTTGTAGTTCACATAAGACTTAAATACCGAGCGATTCTGTTTGCAATACTCACATTCAATAATAATAATAATTAATAAATAACAATAAAGATGATAAATCAAATAAAACGCTTGGTTTTATTAAAAAATATCTTAATATTAATTGCAATTTCATCATTTACATTTTAAATTAAAGATGAAGTTTTGCCGGAAATGGCAACAAATTAGCAATATATATATAGTAAATTGAACGAAACGATCTAAACAGTATAAATTTGCTATGACTATCAAAATTTGAAGATTAAAAATGTTTTGTTTGAGAATCCTTTAAGAGACCAGTTACTTAAAATATTTAATTGAAAATTGTAGCGAGCGGTAATACTGGCGAACCGGCTGGTCGCCAAAGGCGGCTAGTATATAATAAGAGGAATTTCTATGTTACGTACGTTGCATCTCTGTCTATATAAAAAGCTTACGTGCGTGGCATAGATATCGGTATTATACTTATCACGAAATGGCAGCAATGATATGTAAACATATCATTGCTGCCATTACTGATGTACAAAAGTTTCAGCAAACTCCTTTATTCGACATTTTTACAGCTGCACTTAATTCTGGCGATTATTAAATAAAATTATTATATTATGAATGCTGCTCGCTATGTTAAACACTTTATTCGGCTAGAAGATGCAAAAGGAAGTAAGAAATAAACTTTAATCGGAAATTTTAATAATCGAGAGTGAAAATAGGCTTAATCATCACTATAGATACTCACTATGACTTACCTACTGGAAATAAATGACTTCCAAAACTATTAATTTTCCCAAAAGGTTTCTGCGTTATCTTAAAACTCAAAAAAATTATCTCTTTAATGATATCAATTTCATTTCTATACAGTTTTTTTTTTTTTTTAGTTTCTTTGAATAAATTCTTCAGGTTTAATTTACAATTTTATGATGCTTTTAATGTTAGGTTTGATTTAGTTTGAAAAAGTTTTTAAGAGTAATGTTCATTTCAGTTACTTTTTTAATGTTATGAAATTCAAATTGAGCCATCAAAATATTCAAACGCGTGCTTTTGCTAATGTTAAAATTAATATTTAAAAAAAATCACTTTTTTATCATTAATTCCGAAATAGGATTTACACTTCCGCTTATATTTCACAATATATACATTTTTAATTTGTGTCCACAATAATTTGTCACAGAATGATTTAGTTAAAATCCTATTTTCAAGTCGTATTAAATAAACTGAAATATTTAAAAAATGAATTCCATAGTAAATTTTTAATAACCTAAAAAAATCAACAATCTTGGCAAGCAAGTTGGTCGCCAAGATATAGATATATAGGTGTAATTTAGATAGATGAGATTGTTTCTCTTTAATCGAAGCGAATCATCAAAAGAAGCAAAAGAATTCATTCTTCGTACACCCGGCTCATGATCAGTAACAATTTTCCATAAAGGTGACGAGTGACCTTCCTAGGAACTTTTCCATTGATCCTATCTTGTACTACAGTATGCTGAACAGTGTTCCATATATTCTGCTGGTTTTTATAGCATTATGTCTTATGTCTTTAGCCTTTGACAATACTTTTACAGATATTGTAGCAATTAGTTGCTGCTTATCCTCACCATACATCAGCTGTAAAAATATTGGTTGGATGCTGAATTCCTTGATAGGCGAATTAGCTTACAAAGATCTGTTGAATGTCCTCCTGTATCACCCGATCTGACACGTTGACTTTTATGTAAGGGGCTCCTTACGTTTTTACACGTATAGCAGCGTACGTGGATTTTTGAATTCAAAATGCTTGCCTCGCGTGTCTTTTATACGAGAGAATAAAAAGTATTTGGATACTTTTTAAATTGGATTACACCATAATTGTGGCCGGAATAATTTGGTTGGTAAGGCGTTGGATTCGCATCTCTTGGGCTATAAGTTCGAACCCCTCCGGCCGAAGATTCCCCGTGTATGTGTGGCTGGTGCACGTATAAATATGTCTTAGCCACAAAGTTTTCCAAGTTGAGTCAATACCACTGGGCAAACTGGTTCAGAGGTGATAGTTCTCTGATTCATGTCTAAATTACGAACTGGGGATGAGTGATGAATTGCATGAATGAAGTCCGCCCCGTAAAAGGAGTTCTGATGCATGAGTAGCTAAGTCGTATTCTTGGCCCTAGGTGGCGCTACTGAAACAAGAGACGCTCTCTCGGCTTAAAATCGCTGACGTTGTCAACGGGCTTGTCTATGACGAGTGCCATAAGAAACAAAAATGCACCGTAATTTGGAAGACCCTGCAATAAATGTTGTGGTTTTGCTTGCGTTTACATGTGAAGAAACTAGTACTTACGTATTTGTTGTAGTCGCGGCCTTTTCTCATTTCCTCTCGCATCAGTTCCACAGCTGGCGATCTATCAGGTGTTTCGATTCTGTAGAAAAGCGGAATTCGAGGAGGAGGGGTCTCGGGAGTCACCCAAGGAACCAAAGATCCTTCTAAAAGAGAATCAACATCCCGACGATTCGTTATTGGAGAGCCCATAAGGGGTGGTAGTTTTGCCTTTTCTCTTTCTCGTGCTATGTGTCTTTCGTATCGTTCTTTATTTGGGCTCCGGAATCCCCAAGATCCATCGAAATCAACACGTGGTCCAGGAGTAGAATGACCATAAAAAGGGCTGCCTACCACTCTGGGGGGAGTTAGTACTTCTCGCACATTGAACTTTGGAACATCGACGTGATATTTTTGAGGACTCCACCGAGGATCGTGATAATAGAGAGGTTCAGGGTCGGGAGGTGTGTAGTCAGGGGGCGACCCTAATGGGGATATAGGAGGTGGTGGGGTGGTCTTAGTGCGAAGCCGCCGTGGTATTCGAGGAAATGGAAACATATTGTAGACTTCAGTTAGAGGTGCCTCTGCCATTTTGGGTATGCTTCAAGCTGATAATGGGTAGAAATAATCTGCGAAAGAAAAGAAAAAAAAATTAAAAAATTCAAATGGTTCAAAACGTAAGGCAACAGAAGATCCCAGGGGTGCACAAATTTTCCATGTGCGAATTTAATTCCATGTTTAACACTAGGTTTACGGAAGCGCGTCATTTTGACACATGGCAAATATTATTCAAAAATTACAAAGTTCACATTTTTATTTATCTCTTGCACTGACTTTTTATCTTTTGAAAGAGGTAAATATATACTGATGTCTATTTTCTTCAAAGGTGTTGAAATATTGTAATTCTCTAAGTGGTATTACGAATATGTGTCACGCGAATTGAATGCGATCGTAAACTTAGTGTTAAAAGACAATAACAAACATACCCTGGAAACAACAGCATATTACAATGAGACAAAGTTTGGAGTCTACATAGTCCAAATGGCGTTCAAATATACCATCAAGGCGGCATCTTTTCGATGGCCTCTCTAGCTGTTTTTCATTTGAGATTTAGTAGCAATAAATGCATGGATCTTATACTAGAATGTACTGCATCAAAACTGTGCTAAAGGATTTTCTATTTCAGTTGTCCCATAAACTGGCAGAAGGAAATAAGAAAAAATACAAAAGCATAGATTACACTACTTCGCAAGAACGCAAGGGTTACCAAATTGGCTTTTGTAAAATAAACAGAAATAATAACACTTGTAAAATTTGTGAAAAGATTGTTTGCGAAAAGTGTACAAACAAAATTGAGTATTTGTGTAAAAGATACGCGAAATGAATATAAAATATTGAAATAATATACACTAAAATTTTTTAATAATAAAAACTTTTTATAAATTGATATCTCATATTTTTAATTTTTACTTATAAAGCAAAGTTATATTGCCTTCTAAGTAATTGTTTTTTCTTTAAATATATGTATTATTCACGTGTAAAATTGACACGTGTTGTAGAGGTAGGCATATAAGAAATGTCCTTAAACCTAGTTTTAAAAAGAATAGACGATCGCAATAAGGAGCTACAAAAGGCATTTACATATTTTTAGAACTTTTTCGATAATTGTTTTAAAAGAAAAGTGTGTGGAATAAAAATTTCTGAAAACAACATTTTTATTTGATGTGGGAAATATCTCCTGCCACTTTTAAACTTATTCTTTTTTTTCCTTCTAAACATTGCATGTAAAGAAGTTGTAATTTGAAGATTGTCCCCCCCCCCCCCCCCCCCCGAAAAAAAATCCAATTCCATAATCCAAAAACCTTGTAAAGTTTCTAAGTAAAAAATAAGCAACATAATTTGAAAGGAAAAATCCTTATACGTAATTTAGAGAAAGTATTGTAATCGTCAAAAAATACGAACTGGAGATTTTGACGAATCTGCCTGTTTAAGACCTCTACGAGTTCGTGAAATGCATTTTTGGAAAATGCCTATCAGTGTGTGACTCAAAAACGCTTTGAGCTAAACGGTTGAAATTTGGTATAGGGTATTAACACCAAAATTCTATCAAATTTTGAGCAAAACCCGTTTAAAAGAAGTCTGTCTGTCCAGCTGATAGTATATAAGTTAACATGATAACTACAATACGAAGGGGGGACCGCGGTGGCCTGGTGGTAAGGTTTCGGCTTCGGAACCGGAGGGTTTCAAGTTCGTGACCCGATTCCACTGAAGAACCGTCGTGTAAGGGGGTCAATTGCACGTTAAATCCGTCATGACCAAACGTCCTCCCGCTGGTGTGGTGTGGCGTGGAGAGGGGGGTGCCAGATCAGGTGTCGTCCTCGCCATCAGACCGTGGTTCAAAATTACGAGGTCCGTCCCAAAATAGCCCTAGTGTTGCTTCAAAACGGGACGTTAATATAACCAAACCAAAACCAATTTTACAATACGAAGGGAGCCGGAGGGATAAAATTCAACACACGCACATTTAACATCTGTAGTGCAGACACCTATAAATTTTTGTGCCAAATCCGTTGAAGTGTTGACTGCCTATTGGTCCGTACTATATAGAGATAACTCAAAAACGCTGTGCTAGCGTATTGGTCCGTACTAGCGATAACTCAAAAACGCAATGAGTTAAATGTATTAAATTTGATATGGTATTTTGTGAGTACATGCGTAGCTTCCTAACAAATTTTTTTTCCAGTCGATTAGTGAAAATGTATCTAAAAAATAAATTCAATTTTCTCATACAATTAACGAATACCAGGATTTAGTTTAGTTATATATTAACGTCCCGTTTTAAGGCAACACTAGGGCTATTTTGGGACGGACCTCGTAATTTTGAACCGCAGTCAGATGATGAGGACGACACCTGAGCTGGCACCCCCCTCTCCACACCACGCCACACCAGCGGGAGGACATTTGGTCAGGACGGATTTAACGTGCAACAGACCCCCTTACACGACGGTTCTTCGGTGGAATCGGGTCTCGAACCTGAAACCCTCCGGTTCCGAAGCCGAGACCTTACAACCAGGCCACCGCGGCCCAAACGAATACCAGGAATTAATCTCCAAATAAAGGAGCACACGATAGATTGAGTAAAAATACTAAATTCACGCCAAAGGTTAATATTTCGGAATTATTATACGCCAATGCTATGCAAGGCGTCTTCTGGTATAACACTTTTATTACAGTGCAAGCGAGAAAGTTATAGGAAGATCACTTCCGTTGGTTTACAGCCGGTTGAAATCAAAAGTTGATGTAGAACTACAATTTAAATAATAAGATCACAAAGCAAATTTCATTTATCTAAGTGATCACGCTTTAGAATCATTGCTTTCACATGCATGTAAATGTACAGGCGAACAGACGGCCAACTCGTCAGAGATTTGATACAGACTTAACAATTTAGATTCTGAAACCGTGTATTAAGTATTATCCTTCTAATTCATTCAGTTTTGTAATTGTTGTCTTTGCCTATACTAGGATAGCCAGACTTCCTCTTAATGGATTCGTTCAATATTTGTTTGAAATCTACAAACGTGGCGTAAATATCACTTACCAAAATTCCTTAGTCTATCTCAAAATGCTTTTGGGACATAGTATACAAG
>JAPMOR010091951.1:0-22002 GCA_026543865.1 Argiope aurantia
AGATGCTGTCATTTTCAAATAGATCTTGAAACACTCTCGTAAAAAGGGTGATTGCTTTTTCTTGTATCTTGCTCTACCTGATACCTTTCTTGTATCTTGCTCTATTTCTGTTGATCCTGGGAAGAAATAACATTTTAGAGAATTAATATGGAATTCAAAAGTTATTTTAAAGCTGAATTGTTAGAAGAATTTCGAATTGCAGATAAAACATCAAGGTTATGCGCTTGTCACTATCTACGTGGAAAATAGTAAACATAAAATGCCAAAAATAAATTTTTTTCCATGAAAGAATGAATAAAAATTATAACAACCACAGATATATCAGATAATTGTGAAATTCATTGACTTTTTATACGGAAAAAGTTAAAATAAAATGTAGCATTACTTTATTGTATCCTATCTCTATTTATTGTATCTTATCTCTTCTATTTATTTATATCTTACAGTTATCTTAAACATTTATTTGTATAAATTTTTTTCATATTTCGTACAATTCTTAAATTTGCTATATTTTTATCGATAAATAAATTATATTATTGTTTGCCAACGGATTCTAAAACACTCCCTGCTTTTGCGCATGCGTTATAATGGGTGTAATTCGTCAAAATAGGGGTGAGTGGAAAGATGAAAGGAGGGTTTGTTTACATTTAACAATAAAAAAAAACTCGGATTACTCGAATAATGTATTAAAATAATGCGGTCTGAAAAAACACGACATTCACATACACGTAAAAAAAAATGAACAAGACTGTGACTAATAGGTCGAAAATCAAGGTAAAATGACGAAGAATTCTGGAAATGCGCTCATCATTCCGCGACTCTCCCCATAATGAGATAAAATCGTCGAAAAGTGATCGCCTCAGAATACTGAAATGAACAGTAATTGGGATGTAAGAAAAACGTCAAAAGTATCATTTAAAAGATCTAATTGCCAAACATTCTCAATTACTGTATCTGTTTCTTCTCTTTTAATTTCTTAGTTTTAGATGTTTAAAAGAATAAAAATTGCGAATAATTTCAATATTAAAATGGATCTGATAATATGAGAATTAGATTTCGAAACCAAAATAAGGGACTTCTGTCTTGTTACAAAAATTACTATTTTGAATTTGCTGAGAGAAAATACTTCACTGTGCAAAATTTATCAAAGGAAATAAAACCTTTAAAATTAAAAAAAAAAAAAAAAAAACCTTTTTAAACCAGAGATTTTCCGAAACTTTTCTCGCTTGCATTCTAATAACGGTGCTATCCAATCAACGGAATAAATTCCTTGAAGGAACGAAGGAATGCCTTTTTTGGCATTGCCGAATAAAATCAATGAAATATTGATCCATAACATTGATTAATTGTTCTAATGCATTTTTACTAAATCTATTGTTTTAGCTTTGAACATTTTTTTGAGGATCAATCCATAGTATGCAGTTAATAGCGCCTGAAATCCAACCCTTCAGATGCATCATTTCCAACCATATGTGACATAGAACTGCAACTGTAGTCACGAATTTCAAATATGTAAGTCATTGCGTTTTTGAATTACTGCGTTTACATGTTTGTAAAAGTAAGGCCGACAAACAGTCTTCTTGACGGATTCAGTTCCACATTTGTCGGATATCTGTAATTCAGATGTGAAATTTATATACTAAATTTCATTTACTTAGCTCACTTCGTTTTACTATTACTATGCTAACTTTGCTACGGGCAGTCATAGTCACAGTTTCTATATAGTCATTTCCTCTGAATGGATTCAACTCAATAACTGATTGAAATCTACTCATATAGTGTAAATGTTAATTACCAATTCTCCAATGTTACCCAATTTCGTCCATATAGTTCATAGTAGTTTTGAAGTATCGATTTACAGAGATATGGTCAGACAAGAAATAAATGGAAAGTAATGTTTTTTATTGTATTGTTTTTTATTGTATTGTAAAGATACATCAAAATCAAGAAATTATTGTCAAGAAATCATTTTTGAAATGTTTATATGAGGCGAGTTGGTATTGCATTATCTTAAAATTTCTATTGTTTCATAAAATTGTTGATAAATTTTTTTACGATTAAAAAATTTGAAATAAACTTTTATTTTGATTATTATGATATAACATTCTTTAATGAGATAAATATTCTTTGTTTTCGATATTGGTTTGTTTTTAGACTAACTATTTTGCTTTGAAAGACTTTATCAATAATCTGAAAATCATCTATTCACTTAGTATCCAAAGAAGATTATTTCACGTCAAGCAATTATTTGCCTTAATTATAATAACCTTTTATTTGATAATTAGCTTAATTATATGTAAGACTCATTTCAAATAATGTAGAATCGAAATAAAAATCATTTGAATATAATGATAATATTTCTAATGAGTCATCCCCTCAGGGGCTCACCTACTATAGGTGAGTACGGGCGTCCTAATCCCGAGGTTCACAGGGATTTATAATCCCTTTATGCTTACTCTCCCCTTGGCCTTCTGCTGCGTGCTTGATTCTTCCTTCATTCGAGCAGCAAGCTAGGGAATTTTCCATGACAAGCGGTTGCCGTTCTGTTTGCGCTTTCCTTCTCGTGGAGAGCCAAAACCCCCACGGTTTCGCCCTGCATGGCGATCCGTTTGATGGGTGGTGCACTATTTGTTTCCAGTGCATCAATTCGGCTGATATCCTAACTGCTAATGATCAAGCGAAGGGTCTCTCTCTGGGGCTTGACGTTAAGGGTCGGTCAGAGTTCTTGGAGGTAACTCGTAGCGTATAGGCTCCGGCTAGCACTATGGTAAGCATCGAGGTGGAAATGTCTTGAGCCGGTGGCAGCCCTCCCTAGTTGGGCTCCATGGTGGGTGGTGCGTCGGGGCTCGAATTTTTATCTGACTTATGGGTTTTCTTACTTCCGACACTGAACCGTTCTTTGAAACTGCTCGCTTCATTTTTCTCTACATTCCTGATGGAAAGCTGTCTGAATTATCGCTTTTTGTCGTTGAGAAAACTTTGAAAAGTATTGGTGGTCAGTAAAAAAACTTGGTCGGACGACTTACTAATCGAAACTAATTCTGCTCTTCAAACCAAATTCTTTTTGCAAGTCAAATCATTTTAAATTATTTCGTTTCTGTAACACTTCACTGAACACTTAATTTCTGGAGTGGTATTGTATCAGAAAAGGAATTCGTCAAATCTACTGAAAGTGAAAATCTTGATGGCCTTGCCAGCCAAAGTGTAATTGTAGTGAAACTCAATTTTATGAAAAAGGGAAGTGCCTTGGCTCCCATTAAAAGTATTATCTTAACTTTCAACACAACAAAATTACCATCCTGCATAAAAGCAGGCTACTTAAACTGCAAAGTACGTCCTTAAATACCTAATCCTATCAGATGCTATAATTACCACCGCAATGTATAAACCGTATTAAGACCCGCAATGTATAAACTGTATAAAATCACATCAATCCAACTCCCGAGTCTGTCCACAATGGAAATTAGAACAGTAAATTCAAGAACTTAAAATAAAGAAAAACTTACCATACATTGAAAAGCTGTTGACACCTAAACAAAGACCACTTTCTTATTGCAATGCAATGAAATCATTAACTTCCTCAAGTACACTGACTGACGAAAAAATTACAAAAATAGCCCCCACCCCTTCATTATCTAAATAAAAACCAATAGCTACGAATTATTCACTCAAAAATACTTGTGCATTCATTGAAACTGGGAAAATTAAACCAAACACCAAGCATAAAGTTGAAAATAAGAAAACCAACAAAATATCTGTCCCCAAATAAAGCAAGCTAATGAAACAAAAGCCAATAAACGTGCTAGAATTTTAACAGAGCATAGAGCCCAAACGAAGTATTCACCTAAATATTCCTTAACACAGGAAGACTTCTTAAAATATCAGCAAAAAAATAAAGAGGAAGACTCGGATAGTGATCCTCTCCTCGGTGTTCACCGTTTTTATGAAGAAATGTCCCTTAGAAACGGTATCTTCTAAGAAATTATAAGGCTGTTTTTATCCTTTTTGTGTTTCTTTCCTTCAATGGCAAACTTTTTCTTGCAATTGTCGTGGGCTAAAAAATAAAATTTCCTACCTAAAGGATCTCATTAATACCTATGCACCTGTTTGTATCGATTTACAGGTGACCCATCTGAAACCGCTTTGATAACATCTCTCTTTCAAACTACGTTGCAACTTACAAAAATCATAGAAATGATAGAGCTTCAGGTGGAGTTGCACTGCTTGTTGCAAGGGATCACCCGTCCACTCCATTGAATTTAAACACAAATTTACAGGCTATTGCTGTTATAATTCATATAAAATCCTTGATAACCATACCTAGTTTATATTTACCTCCTAATGAATATATCAATCAAACCGATTTAAATTGTTTTATTCAACAACTTCCTTTTGACGTTTCTTACAATCGGAGATTTTAATGCCATTGTCTCATTTGGGTAAATTCTGACACCAATGGAAGAGGTTTACAGATTGAAAAACTTTTACTCGATCTCAATCTATGCCTTCTAAATACACGAACTGATCTGTTTTCACCAGCCTACAAAATCATTCCATGCAATCGACCTTTCCTTATCAATCTTCAAGTATCTCCACAATAATTACCATTTTCCATTAATTATAACTAATAATAGACATAACTATCATAATTATTATCAGCCATCTAGATCACGACCTTCGTAATACAAGGTCTCACAACTCCCAATGCTTTCAACCCGTGACGTCATGAGGTTGGATGAATTCTGTAGAAAACGATAGTCGTTATCGTAGTGAAGAATAGGAAATGTGTTATTGGCTTTGTTTGAAAGTTTTCTGATCTTTTTCCATATTAATTTTAATTTATCGTAATGAAGATGCCTAGTTCGTGCTGTGTTCCGAATTGTAAAAGTAATTATACAAAAAATAGCTCCAATGTTTTTGTATTTTCGTTTCCAAACGATGAAAACAGTAGAAGAGCATGGATCTCTGCAATAAAGCGGGACGATTTCGTACCAACTAAATACAGTAAGGTAAGTTTGATTTTTTATGTACAATTTTTAGTTAATTAGTTAATTTGAAATACGAAACATTTAAAATTATGTATAACTTCCATTTATCGTCTGTCATTTTTGTTTCCTCTGCATTTAGTTGCTTATGCTTCCAATTACTTTGTTTGCTTGAGATAAATAAAAAACTTCTTTGTTTTATTGTTACTTCTCATAGTCTTTTGTTTATTTGTTCCTAATATTTAAAATGTTTTGTTTCTGCATCTTCTTAATTATACTTCATACATGTTTTTTTTAAAAAAAAATCTGATTAAGGCCTAATATTTGTTGCTAACATTTAGGTCTGTGCTAAACATTTTCAAGAAAATCAGTTTTTAACAGTTAGAGAAGCGTTTAATACCAGTACAGGAGAACTTATTCAAGTACCACTAGAGTGTAAAAGGCAATTTTTTTCAGAAATTTTTAATAATTATCACCAAAATTTTACAAACTACTTAAGTGATTTATTGTTATTATGCTCTTATAAAAAAAGTTTAAAAACATCTAATGAATAATAAAACTTAATCTTTAATTATATATATCATTACTATAGATTGTAGCAGATTAAACTTATATTTTATTCTAAAATATTATGTAAAAAAGTTAGATATAGTTGTAAAAACAATATGAATTGCATGCTCATATAGGTTTAGAAAATGTAGCTTTTATTTGTTTATCTATAAATCATCAGATTATATATAAAACAATTAATATTTATTATTATTTTTAAATATCATTAGTTATACACTATCTTTAATTATAAATGAATGCAGCTTTTACAAAATATCTGAAACTTTTTTTAAATGTAAAGAAAAGTTACTGTTTTTAAATCCATTTTTCATACCGTGCAAAATCAATTGATTAATTCATGTAGAATATTGTATTACTTAAATGGTAGTATAAATAATTACTATAGAAATTCCAACATAGTATTGAACTAGGTATTTATTTTGGATGAATGAATGTTTCTGTTGATTTTAAATTTTATTATTTAATACTCAATATGATTTTATTTAATACTGTCAAACATACATTAGCTTTTAGTTTATGTATTAAGAAAATATCAATTCTGTTTTTGATTTTAAATTTTAATAAATTACTAATTTTTTTTATCTATAGAATTTCACTTTTTCTTCTTTTTTATCTTGGCTTGTACCTGATGCTGCACCTTCAATTTTTCCGAATTTACTCTCATACCTTTCCTCAGAATCAAAAGCAAGAAGAGAAACTCCAATGGATAGGGCAACACATAAAACAATGGGAAATTTTAAAAGCAGCTTTAAATAGCGGTCTCCAGGACATAGCAAAAAGAGAGGAGATAGAAAAAATCAACACTTTTTCTGATTTAATTTTAAAATTTAAAAACTTTAAATCAAATACATGGAGTATAATTCAAAAAGCAAACAAAATAATTTTTATTTGTCTAGGCACTTCTCAAGCTCCTAAGGTAAGTCATTCTTTATTAATTTCTTCAAAATTAGAAGTAATTTGTAAGTTTGAATTTTAACTTTATTTAATATTATAATTATTTTCATTTGTCTGTGTGAAATTTATAATAAAGTTGGAAAACAAAATGTATTTTGTTATTATCTCTGTAAATAAAATGTTATGATTCAAATAGTGTGTGATTTTTTTATTTGTGTTTTCTTTTACTGTTTCTACAGATTGAATTGAAATTAATTATAAATGCATTGAAATGTAAAATCGGATATAATAAAAGCTAGTTTATTAAATTGTATGTATTACTAATATATTAAATGAAAACTATTCTTAATGTGAAAAGACAAGCTGTGAAATCAATTCTTTTTTATCAACAAAATTAATTGGTGTAAAATTTAAATTTTATATTAAATACATTACTATCATATTTGAAAGTTCATAAGTAATTTGAGAAGTAAACAATTTTATGTTAACTTATGAAATACATGTATTACCTGCCACTACAATAAAAAAAATCATCAAAAGCTTTAAAAAGTATTAGATTAATTTAATTTTAAGCTTTAAAAAATATTTTCAGGGAAAAAGCAAAACGATTTTTAATAAAATAAAAACGAAAATCTCCATTAAAACAAGAAAAACTAACAATAATTTATATATCTAATAAATTTACATTGTGATTTAAATGTTATTAAATGAAGTTTGAATATTATTAAATAGTCAATAAGCTATAGAGGACCTTTAGATTTTCTACAAAGCCGTTTCTTTTATTCACACAGGAATAAATTCATTCACACAGGAATAAAAATAAATAATTTTGAATTTTATGCAAGGTAAATGTCTAAATATTAATAATAAGTTATTTTTAAGTGAATTTAAAATATACCTAAACATCAAGGAAGAAAGCGGGATTCTGCTCATGGCAGCCAATCATCAGCCAACCGTGTGACGTCACAAATCAGTTGTGAGGCCTTGTTTTACGAAGGTCGTGTCTAGATACATATTCACGGCAGCTCACTGGAATACATTCTCTATTCTTTCAAAAATAAATAAAATTATGGTAAAAAATTATTCTATTGATCATGCATTTGACTTAATTACCCAAATTATAATCCATGCTGCAAATGCGTCCATCCCACGGACTAAATAAATGCAATCGGAGGAAACAAAGTAAATCATGGTGGAATAGTGAGTGTCAACAAGCCCGTAAGAAGCAGAGGAAAGCATGGGATGTCTTTCGCACATATCCCACATCTGAAAATTTAATTACATACAAAAAGCCAAAGCAGAGTCTTGACGTATTCAACGATGTAGTCGTAGAATGTCGTGGCGAAAATTTGTTTCCACCTTAAAATCTTCTATTTCAAGCCAAAAACTTTGGTAAAAAGACAAAAGGCTGCAGGCACTCCTTTCTCTAATACTGTGTCAATATTAAATGTTAATAACCAGATTTTAGCATCTTTAAGTGGCATGGCAAATACAATAGCTTCTACTTTCGAAAATGCATCCTCCAGTCAGAATTATAATCCATATTTTTTAAATTTCAAAAAACTATCCGAGAACAAAAAATTGATCTTTATGTCTCATGCTGATTTACCTTACAATAGTTATTTTACATATGAAGAACTTCAATTTCCTTTATCAAATGTTCATCAAGTTTCTACAAAATTTTCATCAAGGGGAGATCACGTTTCGACAATCTTTTAAGTTTAGAAAAGGAGATTCGTTCCGCATTTTTGTAGAGGAAACACTTGGTGGACATCGTCGCTATCGAAAAAGCCCACGATCGCACATGGAGATATGGCTTCCAGAAAGATCTCAACAACATGAATTTTCTGAAATTTTTATTCAAGAAGGTGTCCCACAGAGCTCTGTTTTAAGTGTCACACTTTTCACTATAAAAATTAATAACGTTTTAAGCCAGTTACCTAAATATGTCAAAGGATATCTTTATGTAGACGATCTACAAATTTCTTGTATGGGAAACCATATGTGTTTTATAGAGAGAAAACTTCAAACGGCAGCGAACAAAATTAAACAATTTTCAAATTTAAATGTTTTTACTTTCTCAACAGTAAAATCAGCAGGAGTGCATTTTTTTTTCGGAAGAGAAATCTTCATCGAGACCCTAGAATTATATTATATGGTCAAAAATTCCTTTTCTCAGTGAATTCGTTTCTTAGGCATCACTTTCGACAAAAAGCGGACGTTTCATCCCACCTAACATTTTTACGAAAAAAATGTGAGAGGGCTCTAAATATCTTGAAAGTTCTCTCTAATAGATTTTGGGGAGATGACAAAACTTCAATCCTGAGGTTTTACAGAGCTACCATCCTTTCGAAAATAGATTATAGGTGAGCTAGAAATCAATGATTGAGCTAGAAAAAGCATACTGAAATAAATTGACCTTGTTCACCATGCTGTGCTTAGAATATGTTCTGGAGCTTGCCTCACCTCTCCAATTAAAAGTTTATAAGTTGAGTGTTATGAACCGGATTTACACCTTAGAACGCAAATACTTTCTTTACATTATTGTTTGAGAAATCAGTCTCTTCCTAGTCATCCATATTACGAAGTAGAAGCTATATTGTTTACATTGATACTTTCAGTTTTTTAGTCTTTAAAATCATACTAATTCAAATATATTTAAGATTTATTTTATAGGATTATCTCACGAGGCCTTACAGTTTTATTCTGCTGGATACCATCCCATGTGGGAAAATGTGGGAATGAACAGGCTGATAAAAATGCTAAATCCGAAACTTGTTTTTTAGAAATACCCATACAAGCTTGCGATTTGAAGAAACAGGTAAAATGCTGTCTTTAAATCAAATGGCAAACTCAATGAGATTCTGAAAACTCTAAAAAACTTCTTAATTATAAGCCTACCATAGAAAATTGACCTTTAAATTATCGAAATAATGACAGTTTTATCTCGTCTGAGAATCGGTCACGCTAGATTCGAACATAGCGTGCAGCATTGTTTAACACATTAAAAAAATTAGCACAAGTATACAATCAACACGTAAACTATCTGTTAAGAAATAATTCTTGGCAAGCTATAACAGTGAGATATTTATTCTTATTTTTTTAATAAATTTTTGATGATGTTTTTATTTATTTTTTTCTTTGATAGAATAAAAAAATATGGTTTATTTGATTTAATACCTTTATCATTATCAATCGATTGATGCTACTGAATGCTCTCTTATGTCTCAATGCGATCGTATTAAGTTTTAACTATTGTTTTGAAGACTTCAGGTTTTATTAAAGCTCCATATCCATACTAGATTTAGCACAACCTAATTTTATGATATGAATCGTATAACACAAAATACATTGAACAAGTATGCATTCAAGTAAAAATTGCAAAGACTTACAATTCAGACCAATGCCGCTCTTGCCGCCCAGAATTAATTTTGCGATGATGTAGCTTCCAAATAAACCGGAGAACGTCAAAACCTTTCGCCGTTTACCAGCCAAAAGGGGCGAAATCAACCTGAAAAAATAATGATGCATATTATTTTTACTGCATGTGTAATTATTATAGACAGAGATATATTCAGTAGATACAGAGACAAATTTCTTGAATAATTCTCTAAGATGTTGCATAAATAATAAAGAAATGTTATGTAATGTGTACACGATTTCAAAGCTAAACCATTCTGTAATCTGTTCTCATTCTTTTGAGAAACAAGTTTGGTCTTCAAATTATTGATTGTATTAATTGAAAAATTAATCGTATTTTTTGAATTAAAAGTTGAAATAAACACAGTTTTGACCGAAAATTTCGGAAATGCATAGCACAATTAACAGAATGCTATTAAACTTCTAACATAGAATGAGATAAATGAAAATCAAAATTTGAAGCTTCAAAATATTTTGCTGAGGAATCTATTAAGATCAGGTTACATAAAATATTTAATTGAAAATTTTTACCGTTAATTTCAGCAAACCAATTAGTTAACAGTGACAGCTTGTACTTAATAAATTATTCTTTAGAGTTGTTCTCAATTTCCACTCCTATATATTTAAAACAAATAGAAACAAGAAAATTTGAATATTTCTATTTCAGAAAAGTGAACATATACAGTAGATTCGAAAAAAATTGATTTTTTTTTAAATTTAAAAGCTTGTATAATGTATAACATAATTCTAGGTATATCAAGAACCATGAATAGGATTAATAAAACTGGATGATTATGTAATACTTAAGACTTCATTATTTTACAAAGTAGTTTTAATTATTCTAACGAGATAATATATTATTATTGACATCATTTAGAATAGTTCTTAAACTGAAATTACCTCAAATAATTTAGAAATTAGCTATTGGACCATAATTAAAGAGGACATTCTATATATAAAACATTTAAGACAAATGGTAAATTAAAAGTTCAAAAACCTCTCATAGGGCAAGAGGGTAATTTTTATTTTATAAAATGAGTCTAAAAAAATGAAATTCAATGCTCTTAAAAAGATACATTGCATTATAGATAAGAAAATAAATTTAACACTCATAAACCTTGTTGTTGCTTATCTCCCTTGGATTGAACACCAATTCAAAGGAAGTCCAAGAAATCGTGGAAAGAGAGGTGCAGTAGTTTCTGAGGGTAAGGACTCCTAAGCACTTGCTAATCAAATGGGTTTTTAAAAAAAAAATTCCAAAATGAAGCGGATTCACAATTAACCAGAAATAAGAATTTCGGCTCAAAACATGAAAGTATGTATCATTCAATTATATATCTCTATGTAACATAGTTGAAACTCATTCTTAGAGGAAATAGCTCGATTTAAAATTGCCTTTTTTATTGGCATGCTTATTCTGAAACTATTATTTTTTACGTTATTCTAAAATAAGTAAAAAAAAAAAATCACTTTTTGCTTTCCCTGTCCACTCACACATTCATGAAAATGATCAGGAGCATTTTACCCCTAGGAGCACGATTGAGAAGTGACGTATCTGTAATACGGAAGCATTATTTAAGAAAATTTACTGATTGATTAATAATTAAGTAAAAAAAAAAAAGAAATCAGAAGCAGAACAAAAAATGTTCAATAAAACTTCAACGTCAGAACTAAACATCATAGACGAGATTGTACCGGAATCAGAGCAAAGATAAGCATATAATTTGTGGTACAAAATCAAATGCACATCCTTAAAACAGGTAATAAATAATACACAACCGGAAGTATGAAAGATACAAAAGTTTCCTTAAAAGAAAATTGATATAAAAAGAAAAACAAAAAAGAAACAAAAACCAAACAAAACAAACAAAGAAACTAACAAAAACAAAGAATAGAAAAACTATTTGGGCTTTATTCTTCTGCAGAGAGCTATTCAAAATGGAATTATGATGTAATAAATCTAGATTCCATATGAAAGAATCGTGAATATGATAAAATGAACAGGCATAAAACAAAGTTGGAATAAATAAAAAAGTGCGTATATTCCTTATTTGATAAAATGAAATACCAAAATTCATTAACTTCGAAATTGATCATTAAATCAATTAATAATTTAATTAATTAATTCAATCATAAATATAATACATTTTATTAGTAAGCTAATTAAATAATATATAATGGTGAACTAGATTTGTTTAAAATTAATAAACCTTCTCAAATTCCAGTAAATACTTAGAAGAAAATTTATAAAAAAATAGAAAATGTTATCTTATTGATTGCATTTAATATAAATGCATACAATGTATAAAGACGTATGCTACAATATTTTGTAAGTTTTGAATTCACTCTTTAACCAATCAATGGCAGAAAAATATTAAAAAAAGTAAAACAACAGTGCGAAAACTAAACAACGATTACGAAAGAGACTGTTCCCGGAATACTGTAAGGGCAAGTGTAAGTTGCAGTACAAATACAATGCAGGTAATAAACAGGAAATATGGAAAAATTGAATGTATGGAAATTAACATACAATAAAGAACATTCAAGAAATAAAATTAAATAAACTATTAAGGTTTCATTTTTCTATTGAATGGCAGAGATATATTTAAAAAAACTCGCACTCCATTGGAAGATTCGCCACATAGTAATTATTATAAAAAAAGAATAAAACTAATTTAAAAAACATGACTTAAACGACTGTCACAGTTTCACGCTTAAAAGTACTTTCATGTGGGAATTTTCAACACTAAATTATGCAAAAAAGATGTAATTGAAATTAAGTACGAGCAATATTTCATTGGAACACGTTGGTCGTCAGTTTATAAATATAATGCAATCTTCAGATTCAATTTCCAAGTTGTTGCATAATGGAATTAATTTGTAATAATAAATACTGATTAATTGAAAATAAAGTAAAAATAATAACCTATTACTCTGCCATCCAAAAAGATGGTCTCGGAGTTTTTCAAAATTTTTAGCGGATTAGGAGTCAGGTGAAGAGTTGATAGTAAACTCCACTTTTGACACATACACACAAACACACAGAGAGAACCGATAACGTGAAACAAAATTGCGTGGAATTATTATTATTATTTTTTAATAAATGAAATATTTATAATTTTACCTACAAAAGAAATACTGAGAAAATCTGCATATCTCTTGTTATCATTTTTGAAATAATCTGACCATAAATCATTTTTGAAGAATATTAAAATTATTCTAACTAGAAGAAAGAAAGAAAAAAAAAACATGTGATTATTTATTTATTTATTTTTTTTGCTCATTCAGAAAAGATTGTAATAATAAATTAAAAAGACTAACTTTTCAAATTAAAATCATTTCTTTTTATCAAATGATATACCCACGTGTTAACATGAAAATGACAAACACTTCGTTCGAGTTCTTAGCAAAGAGTAAGCTCCAGTGGCAACGAAAGGAAGGTATTCTGATGCAAACTTAGGGCTAAACACGGTTGTCATAAGTGCATCTAGCCAGCAATAGGGAGGCATCACACATTCACTGCCGACTTTTAAAATGTTGAGGGGAAGTTAATTCAATAAAACATGGGGGGTGGATGAAACCTATAACTTAAAATGCTAATATTTTAAGTTTATTTTTTATATATTTTTTATTTTATTTTTTAAAATTATTCTAGAATAAGTAGCTGCAAAAACCGCCACAAAAAAATGTCTTTAATTTTGTTTTTACCTTTTGAGAGTAAAAATTAAATTAAATGAAAGTCGGAAAAGTTCCATTAAAAAGTACGTTCAGAAATATTCCTGAATATTTTTTGCAATTAGAGAAAAAGAAATTCTATCAAATAACAGATATTGCACCAAAACTTTTATTTTTTGATTTTATAATGGTATTAAAATATTTTTTCTGATTGATATGCACCAAACTTATTGATAAAAATTCTGATTAATTTTTAATTCTAAAACTGTTTGGAACAGTTAAAATCACTCATTGACCGCAATTATTTTCAACGCTGATTTCGAATTTGCATCTCTTCATCCAAAATTCTGATATGTAAATTTTGTTAGAATAGTCTTCTCCAGCATGCATGTTACAGCAAGTGATAGTGCGACGCCCAGTGTAACATGAAGAATACAATTAACTATTTGCGCTTCAAATCATAATTAGAAACTTTGCAAATGCTGAGAGAACGCTAGCTTATTTATTTTTCACACTCTTATAAAGAAATTTCTATAAATAACGACATAAAAACTCAACTTTCTACGTTGCGACATTATTATGAATATTTTTTCTAAGAATTGTGTCAGGTAAATCTATTTTTCTCTCTCCCACCTTTTCTGCACCACTTATGCTATGTAAAGAAGCATTTAATTATATATGAATATGTATCCCCGATAAAATGCTCCATCGCAATGAAATCACGATTTTAAGTTTTGCATTATTTACTGACGTATATATTGTGAATCCTTCATCAGCAACATGTTTTTGCTTATGTGTTTTTCAATAAAGAGAATAAGACGAACGAAGGATACCATACTCAATGGACTATCTTTTAAAAATAGATTCTCTATACCCTAGTTGCCATATAAAGAAGCATATAATTATAAATCCGTATGTATCACCGATAAAATTCATCAGCGAAATAATATCACGATTTTAAAATTTGTCTTCTTTACTGTTTTGTGATATTCGCTTTAGCGCCTGTCTTTGTTTATTTGTCTTTCAATAAAGAGAATTAGTACAAAGATGGTATAGTAAAAACAATAGACTATCAATTATATCTCTACAGAGATTAAACACACGTCACTTTGGTGACCAGTTGGTTTGCTATAATTAATTACTACTAAGCATTTCAATTAAATATTTTGAGGAAATTTTTCCTAATGCCTTGGTCAGATTTATATATTTGAAATTTTGATATATATAAAATTCATACTGTTACGAATCCGTAATGCTGCTTCCCAGCATGGTTGGTTCCATCATTGGAAAGAATGTTTTACAGTCATCTCTATGGGACAAAGTCTGGGCGTCGTGTCGGGGGTCCCAGAGCTTGGCGACAAACTTGGCGACCATTTGGCGACTTTGGCGCCAAAATAGATTATACCCGAAACATCGAGAATTTTCCCGATCTGTCCAGTAGGAACCGAGATACGCCTCGAACGTTCCTGATTGGTTGAGAGGTTTCTAGCCCCGCCTCCTGAGACCTATAAAAGGGGCTACAGCTGCCAGAGAAGTCAAGTCAGTAATCCGAGCCAGAGTCGAAGAAGTAGAAGACGGAGGAGTCGGAAGCGACTGAGGCAAGCTAGTGCTGAACTGAGCTGTGCGCTACTGTCTGCGGTAGATTCTGGTTGTATGCTGCTGTGTATGCTGTTGTATGCTACACGTCTCGGGTGAAGGTAATCGTCTTCTGTGCTGTATATAGTTGTCGCTTGTGCTGTCCTGTGTGTCTTCGTGTAAATAAACGTCGTTGTTTTTATTCTACTTCTGCCTGCTAATTGAGCGTTCTACACACCATATCACTTCCACTATCCAAACGAACCCCGGTAAAGAAAATTTCGTAACATTTGGTGTCAGAAGTGGGATAGTGGTCAACAGTGTATGGTGCTGACGAGATCCCAAGCAAAAATGGCTGATAGCTGTAATGGTGAGTTACTGGCTCTGTTGGCTGAGATGAAGAAATCTATGGATGAGATAAAGCAGGAAATGAAGCAAGGACAAGATGAGATGAAGCAAGGACAAGAAAGAATGGAGCAGGAGATGAAATCCGGACAGGAGGAGCTGAAGAAGGACATCGTAAGTGTAAAAGAAGAATTCTCCAATATCATTCAGGAGAATATGAATGCAATGGAAGATAAGGTGGCTTCATTTGAGAATAAGGTAATTTCAGTGGAAACTAAAGTTTTGAAGATGGAAGAAAGTATTGACAAGAAAGTTGGAGAAAACATTGAAATGAACATCTTGAAGATGGAAGAAAGTCTTGACAAGAAGGTTCGAGAAGACATCGGAAAAGAATTGGAACAGAAATTTAGGAAGGAGATCGAAAGCCTGAAAAAGCAGATTTCCCACGAATATGAGGAATCCAAAGTGATATTTACACCTTCCCTAGCGACGATAAAACTCTCGACATTCGACGGGAAAACATCCTATCAAGTATACAAAACGCATTTTACTATGGTAGCGGAAGCTAATGGATGGAGTCCTCAAGTCAAAGCGTTTCACTTGGCAGCTTCGTTAAGAGGAGATGCTGCCGACATTCTTGAGACTCTTACGGAGGAGCAAAGACATGATTTCGAAGCTCTATCGAGTGCACTTGAGCTGCGGTTTGGAGAGAAGTGCATTAAAGAATACAGCCGATTGCAGTTAAAGTCCCGTTATCAAAAGGCGGGTGAAAGTCTGCAAGAATTAGCTGCCGATATTCAGCGACTTTCCCATTTAGCTATTTCTGATTGCCCTGTTGAGACATGTCAAGATTTGGCTCTCCAGCACTTCATCGATAGTGTGCGGGATCCGGAAACACAGAAGGCTTTTAGACTAGCAGATGTCAAAGATATAGGATCTGCTTTAGTCTTTGCACACAAAATAGAGGCTGCCCAGCAGGCCACACGCAAGGACCGACACCCAATCAGAACTGTCTCTGCTGCGGATTCGGACTCTGATTTCGTGAAACAGATTGACGATCTGCGAAGGGAAATTCGGAGGTTAAAAGAGCGCAAAGATGGCAGAAGTACGGAAATTCGGTGCTGGACTTATGGTACAGCCGGACACGTCCGTAGAAACTGCCGGGTTTCTAGAGGTGGTGGAAATAATTCTCCACCACATCAGGGAAACTAATATGTGGCCATCTTGCGGGGCGGAGGTGTCCAGATAGTCAAAAGCCCCATTTCAAAGTATATCAAATTTCCTCCATAAGTGGCGGTGACAATGGACTTTACGCGATAGGACAAATTAGTAACATCTCATGCCGTATGGTTGTCGACACTGGAGCCAATGTGACCATAATAAGAGAAGATCTGGCACGAAAATTAAAAGTTAAAATAATCTGGACGCCGCCCTGCATTACTTTACGGACAGTGACGGGAGATAAGATTCATGTTCATGGTAAAGTCAACCTCGCTATACGCTTTGGAAATATAAACTACCACCATACGGCATTTGTAGCAGAAATTAGCGACCCTTGCATTCTCGGACTAGATTTTCTGAGGAAATACGACTTCAAACTGGACTTCGGAAATAGTAGAATGAACTCAAAATTTGAAGACATCACTCTCTTTGGACTACACGCTGAACTGGAATCCAGTCAGAAAATAATAGGTGAAACTAAAATCTCCTTATCGCCTAGGACTGAATGTGTAATACCTGGTTTGGTAGCAGATGACCGAAAATTCCGATTTGGTGTAATGGATTATCCTGACACAGACCGTGCCAGAGCAGGAGTGTTGGTAGCTTCGTCAGTAGTGGACCTCTCAAAGTCAGTCATCCCAGTGAGAGTGGCTAACATGAGTGATAAGACGAAGAGTATACAGAAAGGAGAGGTGCTAGCAACTTGCACTCCTGTCACTTGTATAGACCGGAAGTGCAATAGTCAGGACGTTTCTTCAGACGATCTAGTCCAAAATCTGCTGCAGGATACAGATTTAGATGAAAAACAAAGGTGTGCTGCTAGAGAGTTGATCAAAGAATTCCAGGACTTATTTTCCCGAACATCTGAGGACTTTGGAAGGACTCAACTAGTAAAACACCGAATTGATACAGGAGAGCATCCTCCTATTAGGCAGCACCCCAGACGACTACCATTCGCTAAACAAGAAGAAGTACAAACACAAATTAAAGAAATGCAAGATAATGACGTCATTGAGCCGTCATCAAGTCCTTGGGCGTCCCCCATCGTCTTAGTAAAGAAGAAAGACGGCTCTACTAGATTTTGTGTGGATTATCGCCGGTTGAATGATGTCACCAAGAAGGACAGCTACCCTTTGCCAAGGATAGATGACACGCTTGATACACTTGCCGGCAATACCTGGTTTTCTACCCTGGACCTCAAGAGTGGGTATTGGCAAGTAGAAATCCATCCGGAAGATAAAGAGAAGACGGCTTTCACCACAGGACAGGGGTTATGGCAGTTTAAGGTTATGCCTTTCGGCTTGTGTAATGCGCCGGCAACATTTGAACGCCTTATGGAAACAATTCTCGGAGGGCTTTCTTATGAAGCCTGTCTGGTTTACCTCGATGACATCATCATCATGGGGCGCTCCTTTGAAGAACATCTTCAAAATGTTGGACGTGTACTGCAAAAGCTGAAGGAAGCTAACCTGAAATTAAGCCCGTCCAAGTGCCACCTATTCAGACGTGAAGTCGCCTATCTTGGGCATATCATTTCGGCGGAAGGTGTTCGAACAGACCCGGATAAGATATCGGCTGTAAGACATTGGACCTGCCCGACGGATGTTCACCAGCTTCGGAGTTTCTTAGGCTTATGCACGTATTACCGAAAATTCGTGAAAAACTTCTCAACCATCGCCAGACCACTCCATAAGCTGACCAAAGCGAAACAGAAATTCATCTGGACGGACGAGTGTGACAACGCCTTCAACAAGCTCAAAGACGCCCTAACATCTGCTCCCGTCCTGGCATATCCTGAAATTGAAAAGCAATTTATTCTGGATACGGATGCAAGCCATGAATGCATCGGAGCTGTGTTGTCCCAAGAAATAGATGGGAAGGAGCGTGTCATCGCCTATTTCAGTAAGTGTCTGTCCAAACAAGAAAGGAATTATTGTGTGACCAGGAAGGAACTTCTGGCTATCGTAAAGGCCGTAGAGAACTTCCACCCTTACCTCTACGGTCGAAGGTTTCTGCTTCGTACAGATCATGCTTCATTAGCCTGGTTATTGAATTTTAAAAATCCAGAAGGTCAAATAGCCAGGTGGATACAGAGACTACAGGAATATGACATGGTAATCCGCCACCGAAAAGGATCAGCGCATGGAAACGCAGATGCTCTTTCGAGAAGACCATGCTCGGAGAACTGCAAATACTGCCCTAGAGTTGAAAAGAAATTTGGCATGATAGATCCTGTAGTTCGCCAAGTTACAACACCATCAACATCAGAATCAGATCCATGGAGTGACGAGAGCGTCCGGAAAGATCAACTAGCTGATCCTGAAATAAAACCAATAATTGATTTTAAAGAGTCAACAGGCGGAAAGCCTAGCTGGCAAGACATCGCCCCTTTCCATCCTACAACAAAGCGTTACTGGACTCTTTGGGATTCTCTCCATCTAAGAAATGGTGTGCTGTATCGCAAATGGGAGTCTGACGATGGAAAAGCATTCAGATGGCAATTAATCCTCCCAAAGACAAGAGTATCAACAGTCCTTAAGGAACTCCATGGCAGTCCGACTGGGGGTCATTTTGGTGTTACGAAGACTTTACAAAAGGTTCGAGAACGTTTCTACTGGAATAATGTGCGAAATGACGTGGAGAAGTGGTGTCGCACATGTGATCCCTGTGCTGCACGTAAAGGTCCTGGGAAACGCATTAAAGGAAGACTGCAGCTGTATAATGTGGGGGCACCATTCGAACGAATAGCTTTTGACATTAGGCCCTCTTCCTAGGTCATCAGATGGCAACAACAACATCTTGGTTGTCATGGACTACTTCACCAAATGGCCTGAAGCTTATCCTATTCCCGATCAAAAAGCCCCGACTGTTGCAGAGATTCTAGTTCAAAACTGGATTTCAAGATACGGAGTTCCTCTACAACTGCACTCTGATCAAGGAAGAAACTTCGATTCGGCTGTCTGCAGGAGACTGTGTGAGATACTCGGCATCGACAAAACTCGAACTACGGCTATACATCCTCAGTCAGATGGCATGGTAGAGAGATTCAATCAGACCATTCTGAACACTCTCTCTCTCCTGGTGTCCAGCAATCAACAGGACTGGGACAAGAAACTGCCCCTTTTCCTTTTTGCCTATAGAAGTGCCGTTCACGAGACTACTGGCTATTCCCCATCCCAAACGCTCTTCGGACGTGACCTTCGTCTGCCTGCAGATCTACTGTTCGGCCGGCCTCCAGATGCTCCCTTGGTGCCTGAGGAATATGTCGAGAACCTCCGGACACGGATAGAGGAGGTGCATCATCTGGCCAGAGATAGGATCGGCATGACTTCAGAGAAGATGAAGACCCGATACGATGCTAGAGCAACGGGACACAATTTCCACGAAGGAGATCAAGTGTGGTTATGGAATCCGAAACGTCGCAAAGGACTTTCACCGAAGTTGCAGACCAACTGGGAGGGTCCTTATACAGTCCTTAAAAGAATGAATGACGTTGTGGTACGGATACAGAAATCACCACACTCAAAACCGAAGGTGATACATTGCAACAGGCTAGCCCCTTACCTTGGTCAAGGTGATTAAGATCTTGTTTTGTTTTTTTTTAGTTCAGACCATGGTCGCTCATTATATAATAAATAATGTAAATCATTTATCTTCTTAATTTTGTTATTTTAGTATTGTGATCTATTTTTGTATTGTTCATGTATTTTGAAAATATTTACGCTGTATGTCATTTTGAGTATTTGTGATTTTATACTTGCTTATTGTGTGATTATGGTAATTCTGTAAGTAGATGCCTCTTACTCAGATATTGTACTGCCCGAGACGTGCAGTCCTTAGGAGGGTGACAGTGTTACGAATCCGTAATGCTGCTTCCCAGCATAGTTGGTTCCATCATTGGAAAGAATGTTTTACAGTCATCTCTATGGGACAGAGTCTGGGCGTCGTGTCGGGGGTCCCAGAGCTTGGCGACCATTTGGCGACTTGGCGACGAATTTGGCAACTTTGGCGCCAAAATAGATTATACCCGAAACATCGAGAATTTTCCCGATCCGTCCAGTAGGAACCGAGATACGCCTCGAACGTTCCTGGTTGGTTGAGAGGCTTCTAGCCCCGCCTCCTGAGACCTATAACAGGGACTACAGCTGCCAGAGAAGTCAAGTCAGTAATCCGAGCCAGAGTCGGAGAAGTAGAAGACGGAGGAGTCGGAAGCGACTGAGGCAAGCTAGTGCTGAACTGAGCTGTGCGCTACTGTCTGCGGTAGATTCTGGTTGTATGCTGCTGTGTATGCTGTTGTATGCTACACGTCTCGGGTGAAGATAATCGTCTTCTGTGCTGTATATAGTTGTCGCTTGTGCTGTCCTGTGTGTCTTCGTGTAAATAAACTTCGTTGTTTTTATTCTACTTCTGCCTGATAATTGAGCGTTCTACACACCATATCACTTCCACTATCCAAACGAACCCCGGCAAAGAAAATTTCGTAACAATACTATTTTAGAAGCCTTATATCGTCCTGCTCAATGTACCATACATTTCCCTGTTTTTCTAGCAATATATTTATGCAGCAAATTTCACTATCAAAAAAGATCAGCACTGTTTAAAAATGAGTGTCCTTTCAAGAATTTTCAATACTTCTTAATTCTGAAGAAAAACTTTAATTACAAATATAATAAAATTTAAAAATGTTACTCAAAGTAAGTCTCTTGCAGAACCCAAATGAATGAAGAAAAATAATTTGAAAGTGACTAAATTGGTCATTAACAATTAAAAATAAAACCAAGATGAAATATTAAATGCAACGAATAAAAAAATAGCCATTCGAATCCAACAAAAAAAAAAAATGCGCATTTCAATATATGTTAGAAGTTTTTTTTAAAATTTAGTTTTAAAAAAAAATTTACTGTACTGAATTGGTATCCTTATAAGAAAATATTTGAATTTTTATATTATACAAAAAACATTTTTGCTGTTATATTTACGGATGCTAAAGAGCGAAGATTTCAAAATTTCTGTTAATTTTCAGCTAATTAAAATTCTATGTAAAATTGCAATAGACTTCTTAAAAGATACATATTACCACTATCGAAAGTGTATATATGTCCCGAGTTTAACACTCTAAATTAAACGGTACAGTTTTTAGAGCACTACGAATAACCAAAAACACATAATGAAATCCAAAAAAATAATAATAGCTTGAATTTGATATACTTGAAAGCTTTAAAAGCAAAAACAAACTGCGTTATTTATAAGAGGAATCAAAAAGTGAAATAACACTAACGTAAAAGACGAATTTCATTTCGAAATTGCACTGACTGTA
>JAPMOR010091958.1:0-73821 GCA_026543865.1 Argiope aurantia
CTTACACTCGTTATGCCAGTGACCAGTATCAACTCTTAACCTTGTCTCTACAAAACGAAGAATTAAAATAACATAAATGCTATTATATTGTGCCCCGTGCGTCACTTATACTCGTTATGCCAGTGACCAGTATCAACTCATAACACAGTCACTAAAAATCAAAAAACAAACAAAAAAAAACTAAAATAATATAAATACAACAGAAATAAGCGGTGACACAATATGAATACACATTATAATGAAATATAAGCAGCATTTCTAAGTAAGGGCACGAAGAATAATTGGAAACATGAAGTAATTAAGGACGATGATTGCAGTATGCACCAGTCGAGCCATAGCATCCTGCGAAGTATGTGTCATCTTTAAGGCACTCTATTGGAACAATGCTTTCTCCCTTTTTCAAGTTATTTTCAATCTGTTTTTTATTTGTATTTTTCCAACTGTATTAAAAAAGGTAAAACAGCCTTTTCCTAAGTGACGCTATTCATTCCTTAAGCCGCGTATTTGCAAGATTAATCGCGAAGTTATATATTTCTTGGATCTGTAGAATATATCATTTACAAGTAAAATTCAATTTTCGTTTTTGGACTTCCTCCTGAGAAACAGGACAGTGCTCTCAATTAAACCAGAAAATTTTCATTGTGGGATATTTAGGAAGAAGCTTTTATAATAATAAAAATCTGCATTTTTCATGCATTTGAAATGACTGACGATCTGGCCTGTGGCGATCAGCTGATTCCCGAGATGAATGGCCGCTAAAACTTTTAATTAAATATTTTATGTAACTTGGTCTTAATGGCTTCTTCAAAAAATATTTTAATTTTGAAAGATACCTAATTCATACTATTTTGTCAGCTGTACGGCGTTCTGTTCCTTTCACTCTGCATTTTTTTTTTGTCAGCTCCCTTAAATTTCGTAAAAAAAAGGATACATTTAGATTGCTAATTTCTTTCTTTTTAATAATATAATTGTTTCAAAAATAAAACAATGTAAAGTTTGGCATTTTTCTTCGCGCTAATAGTATTTTAAATACAAGTTTAAATCTTTTGGAAATTAAGAATTTTTTATCAAATTTATTTACCAGAATTAATTACTTTCTTTCGCTTTTTTTCCTGAAATCTGCTTCGGTAATGATGCAAGTTAATTAATAGTAATTTAGATAGTAAAATAAAAGCGGACAAATATTTGCAGCTTTAATTGTCTTTCATTTTTATTTATCATCGATCTTTTTTTTTTTATTGGAGTTCTTCCAGAATTCTTAACTCTTTGATTATCGTTCGTTGACATTCGTGCAGAATTTTTAACCATTCTTGATGAAAAATATGCTTAAAATATTTTTTAAAGATTTATTAAATGTGAAAAAAATTTATCGAAAAAGCAGAATAATTGGTATCATTGTAAAGATAATTTTTTTTGAATTGGCAAAAATCATTTATGTATTGCTATATTTTCGAAAATTATTCTTGGAAAACACTAAAATTTTGTTTCCATTTTAATTAAAATTTCCAAAAAAAAAAAAAAAAAAAAAAACTTTTTCACATTTCCACCTTTCGAAGTATATATGTGCTGCTGTAGGTTGTAGAGTAGCCTGTAGAGTGCTGACATACAGACACAAGCCTGTTTGCTAAAGTAAAGAGTAAGATGAAGGAAAAGTTGGGAGTAATATATGTTGTGAAAATGCTTAATACTTTTACAAGCCTGTAATGGTGCTTCCCAGCACGGTTAATTCAAACACTGGAAAGACCGTTTGACGATCAGCTTTGGCAGGGGCTTTTCGACTGCCGCGTCAGTGATCTCAGAGCTTGGCGACACACTTGACGACCATTTGGCGACTTGGTAATGAATGTGGCGACATTGGCAAAAAAATAGATATTACGGGAAACTTCGAGAATTGTAGCGATTCAGCCAATTGGAACCGAGATACGACTGATTTTCCAGAACCTTCTCTGCCCGCCTACCTGGAACTATAAAAGGCCGACAGTCTCAAGCTGCAGTCAGTGGCAGTTAAGTATCGAGTCGTTGAGAGGATCAAAAAGTAACGGCGGAATAGTCCAGCGAAGAACAAGCGTTGTGTGGAGCTCAAGCGATTGCTGAACTGAGCTGCTTGAATGTGTTTATTGTAGAATTAGCATCGCGTCGTGTGTGGAGTAGCCAGTCGTTTAGTAGTGAGCCAGCAGTTGGATATAGTAAAGTGAGGAGACAATGGGGAATTGTAAGTGTTTGAAGAGGCCATAGAGTGAAGCTACGTAGATTCCTTCCTTCTGCTGAATTCTGTCTGACCGCTTTGTGTGCTGTGGTTGTCATTACTACCGATTACTTCTTGTGGGCTACTGTTTATTGTAGTGTGCTGCTGTGTGTTTCCTGTCTTCTCTCGGCTGAGTTTTGTCAACAGTGTATTCGTGTCAGTGAATTCGTTTTAATAAAAGTTGCCGTCCGTTACTAAAGAACTGTGTTTTTTTCATCCACCAACAAATACCGACGGAAGTATTTCCGTAACAATACTGATTTTCTAATTATTATATGTATATTCTATATCCATTTGGCGCAATGAGTGTTAGAGTTTCATCTTCGAAATTCGTAACGAGGCCTTATTCGGAATTAAATGGAAATTTTAATTGACAATTTCATGATGTATATATAGTGTGCTTAACGATTAAAAATAGTACTTTGTAAATGCTAAATTTGTTCATTTATTGATTATATTACTTTATATTATTCCCAATTTAGTAATTATCGTAATCGAAAGGAAGAAGATTTCCTGTAACATAAACTGGAAAACAAAAAACTAAATTTAAGCTTAACCTGCTTCTAATTTATTCCCAAAACGTTAATCTAAACAATCGAGACAGAAGACAACCGATTGAGAAAGTCTGAGTAAGCATTCAAATAAGTAGCATCTAATGAATAATAGTAAATAATAATAATAATAATAAATAATAATAATTTCCCTAAAAAGTAATGAAATTCATTTTAGTTCCCTTATTTAAAAAAAGCACAAGAACAATTAATTTTTAGAATCTAGGTGACCAAAATTTAATTACACGAGATGGGCCGCTTTTTCATAGGCGATTTCTTTAAATAATTGACCTTACTTATCATCTGACAAAAATTTTTTTAAACTTCGCACCGCCAAAACAAAGCCTCCGTCAAGTAACACAATAACGCTATAAGCTCGTTATATCCGATAAGCGGGGAAAAATTAGCTCCTTGTCTTCTCTTTTCTTCACAAAACCCTTGGTCCGTTCTTTTTCTGATAAAATAAGATTTTGTCCATAAAATCGAACGATTTTTTCTTCTTTCTTTTCTTGCAAAAGCTTTCAAAAAAGGAATCGCAAGTCAAAGTCCAGGATGAAACCTGCCTTGTTTGCGAATTACCGAGCTAATTGATCACATTCGAGCCTTAGAAAAAGAAAAAAAAAATACATATTGTTTTCTTTTATTTTACCATTATTCTTTTATCCTTTAGAAAGGACGGAAAAAATGTAATGCCAAAATAAAATAAAATTTTATTTTTGTTTAGTAATTATTCCGTTCTAAAAGCAGATAAAACCAACATATTTGTAATTAAATATAAATATATTTCTTCTGTTGTTGTTGATTATGGCACTTTTTTTAGACAAGCCCCCTGACGAAGTCAGCAATTTTAAGCGAAGTTTTAGCATCTCTTGTTGCAGTAGCGCCATCTAGGAATACATCTTAGCTACTCATACATCAGAGAATTTTTCTACTTTTATAAGAATCTAAAAAAATACCGACATATGATCTCGCAAAATATCTTTTCTTGCTATACGTCGAAACACTTTTAAGCCATTATTTAAAAAAAAAAAAAAAAAAAAACATTATGTTAAACTATTCCCAAATTATTCAGTTATGAAACTTGGAAACATGCGTAAGTTCAAATGGAAGTAATTAATTAATTTTTATCCTAAAATATCTTTTAAAATGGAATAAAGATTACTAATTAAATAATTATATCTGTAATATTGTTGCTTGAAGGTTTAATGCAATTGAAGAAAATGAAATAGGATATTCAGCTAAAAACATTTTGCCTCAAACATAAAATGATTCTATTACAATTTATGTAATGAAATATAATTTTATGCTTATTTATTAATTGTTAGAAAATACTCACTTGATTCTATTTATTTCGCATTTGCAATCGATTTTCCCCCCGCACTTTATGAGTTCTTGGACATTTGAAATTTCACGTTTCGATGATTTATTTATTATTACTATTATAATTAATAATAATAATAATTATGAAGTAGTAATCGTATAATAAATAGTAATTGTATAATAATATAATATTGTTTAACATTTGCAGTATTTAATTATAAATTAATCTAATGTTTGTGAATTTGAAGACTTGCTTTCAAGATTTAATAATGGTGAGTTATAAATAAAAAAAACAGAAATTAATTAAATTGCTTAAAATTTACATAAATAGTCTTAAAAATAATTGAATTTATTAATTTTTTTAATTAAAAAATTTAGCAAGATCTTGCAAAATTACTTTATCTCTTGCGATTTGTTTCGCCTTTTAGACTTCTTTAGTTTAAGAAATTGTCTTTTTTCATATTAATTCTCCGTGTCAAGTAAATTTTTAAGAAACGAAATGCGTAGTTTTTACTCAACATAAAAATGCTGAATTGAATTAAAAAGTGCTGACACTTTTTAATCACGATTTAATGATTCATAACCTAACCCAGTTTTCATGTTATGTTGTGGACAATATAGAAATGCAATAGAAACCTGCATCATCTGATGTGGCTGCCATTTCCTTTTACACGAGTACGAAAAACAGAATTGATTCATTACATTCTCACTTACAATGCTTGGACTTTCAAAATTTATTCTCTTCGCTTTATCAAATGATGCATATTATTTTTGCTCAAGACAGAGAAATTACTTAACTTGTATGAAGTAGAGGCGGTAATGGAATCTTATGTCGAATAAGTTCGATTACTTTTAACTGAAAACTTTCACTTACAAACAACAGACGCGCTTTATTTATTTATAGTGACTCACTTCAGGACATCATATACCTTTATAAAACACTGACGTACGAAGCACAGAAAGCACACTTATTACTTATTGTCGAGTGGCAACAGTAAAATGTAAGCAAACTACCATGTGGATCTCAGACTACTTCAGTGAAAGTTATTTAAACATGAAGCGACTGAAGTTAATTTAGCATTCACAATAAATTAACAGAAAATAATAATTATTATGGATATTCATAGAAATGCATTTAGATAGTTCAATAAATTGGACGCTTTACATGTCAGTTAAAAGAATCGAACGAAATAAATATTCTTAACTTAGAATAAACGACGTTCTATGCATCATAAGGCATGCATTCAATGCATGAGATTAAACTTTGATTTTCTATGCAATTAGTGACTGGTTGACGTATTGGGTTTGACGGCAAATACCTGTTGCGCCAAAATATGATGGAAGCAGTTACAGATTATAAAACGGATTGGAAGAATGCTTAATTTAGTATCCAATAATTGTTGAAAAGATCTGCAAATATTAGCTGTTTCTAAAGCATTACAATTTGATTTTTTTAGTAAAGAAGACTTATTTATATTCTAACTAGGACTGTTTTCTACAAGGAAAAATTGTCGATATCAGACAAAAATATCATGAAAAGATTTATATCCATAGTATACATTGGAACTATCATTAGATGAGAATGATTGCGAATTATGAAAGGTTAAAAATAGATGGAAGACGCTTATTAAATTTGCATTCACAAAGCTCACACAACGATTAAAAGTAGTATTAAAAATCATGGCAAAAATATATAAGGAAATATGTTATTGTTCTAAAGATGAGGCGACGCACAGCGAGTGTGAAATGAAATATCAGTTAAAGTGGAATTTAAAAAAGTAAAATTGAATAGCCGTTGAATTTTGTCTGATTTATCTTTCTATATATAGAAAATTGGATTATGTTAGAAATTCTTCTTTTAAAGGTATAATATCGTTTAATGAAAGATAGAAACAATGTTCCCAAATGTCTGAGGAAATCTAAATAGTAAGTTCCGAATTTTATTTCAAAACATACAGTGAAAAGCCCATTTTAGAGAAACAATTTTAAGCGATGTCAATGTAATTTGAAAATAACCTGATAAAAACTCTATATTGAATTAATTCTCCATATACAGCGCCTGCAGCTTCCACGTTCGTTTCACTTGTTGATCAAGATGTAAATGCTCATTTTGGAAAACTAGAATAAGCCAATCTATTCGAGGCAAACAATTAAAAGAATGAGAACATTCTCCCCTCAACTTTTTCACATACGCATATATAACATGATGAGCTTTATGTAAAACGTCATAGTAGAGCAGAGAGCTTAGAGTTTCGTAGAAGAGAAGCTTTTTTTTTTTCGTTGTCCTAATCTTTCATAAATATACAATTTTCCGCTTTGCAGTTGATGAATTTTATTTACATATATTACGAATATATGTATGCCAAACGTCCTTCACTGGTCTGATATGGTGAAGAAATTAGGAGAGGGGGTACCAGCTCAGGGGTCGTCCTCATCATCTGTCCGTGGCTCAAAATGACGAGTTTTGTCCCAAAATAGCCCTAGTGTTGCTTTAAAACAGGGGACATTAATATAACTAAACTAATTTGAGCTAATTTTATTATTTGAGCTATTTATTTTGTAAATGCGTGTGATGGCACCTTATTCAAAACGATTCTGCTTTCGTTTGACGATTTTATGCAATTCTAATAGAAATAAGTAATTTTTTTCAATGAAACTAATTTGATCCTATTAATTCTTTACTGTTTTCATTTATTAAGCTACGAAACATAATTCCAAAAATGGTCCATTCAAAATAGAATCAAAATCTTATGAAAGAATTTCCAGGCGATTCCAGTACCTTCAATCTATCTTTTCTTTTCCAAATTCTTCTTATTAAAGAGAACAATAAAATTTCAAGTCCAAAGTATAATTCACGGCAGAAGTTCATTTGGTTTTAAACTGCATCGAAATATCTGCAGACTGAAATGCGGAACCGCAATGGCGTCCTAATCACAAGCTCAGATTTCAAAGAACATTTTATTCAGCCAAATCACAAGCTCAGATTTCAAAGAACATTTTATTCAGCCATTCATTCTGCAATCGCAGCTTCTTTTTTTTTTATGAGGCGTGCTCACATATCCGATTAATACGAGATAATGCAACGCGCCCCTTATCTGTGTTGCGATACCCTTCTTCATGATATTGCTTTCGAATTTTCAAACACATTTCCAATTCCAAAAAATCCAGCCCGACGGAATTGGAACACAGAATTGAAAAATTAGATTGATATTTTCGCATGCAAATAACGCTGGCTTTACAGAGAGATAAACTTAAACAAACTCTGCGATTACATCCGAAACGCTGGCCTGTCAGCACAGCGTTAGCTTTATTTGAGTTACAGAAAAGCCTTTTTTCGCTCTCTCCCTTTCTTTTTCAACTTGAATTGAAATTTTAGACTATTTCTAGAAGAACAATTTCGGATACTTTTTTACATTGCATAGAAAAAAGAAAGGATATGTGAAAGCTTTTACACTGTAAGTTTTTTCGCGTAAGATTACCGTTTCAGTTAGGATTTCAGAAAAATTATTTAGTATTCGAACCTTTTTTTCTTTTTTTTTTCTCCTCTGGCATATTTAATTTCCTTCTAACAGCCATATTTTTTTTCTTCTGCTAGCCAAGATTCTCATCATGCAGTTTTGTGTATCTAAAATAAAAGTTTAAATATTTTCTGAATATGACTGTTTTAACTTGTTTTGTTTTCAAATAGTGCGATAGTTTCAAACTTGAAATCAAAATATGAGACATGTAAAAAATTATCTTTAATCTTAATCAATATTTAATATTGTTTATTATCTGTAAATTTAATCCATAATTAAAATTCTTTAAAAAAATTCATTTTTATTAGATTGTTATAATTTAATTTATTAAATTCAAATTTGCATTAGCATTAGTTCCTTATATTTAAAATAAATTGCCAGTAAAATTACATTTATCATGTACAAAAAGATCTTAATTGCAGCTTGGATCCATTAAATAAATAGAAAGATTTCCGCCACATGCAATTTTATTTCACACCTATCTATCAATTCTCATTGATCGGAAAAGGCTCGTGTTTTCGCCACCAAAGACAAAAGGAACATGAAAACTGAATTTGGGCAGAATATTAAATATGGAAATTAAATAAAGCAAAGTTTTATGGACTAATATTTAATGAAAATTTGAAAACATACAGGAATTTTAAACAGTTTCATTTCCATTTAAAACATTTTCAGTTCACTTGTTGACTTTAAAATTCAGAGGTTATTTTTCCTGTAATTTGAATTTATAAATTCATAAAAATTTGGAAATGCTAAAATTTTGTCAAAATAATAGAAATGCGAGATACTCCCATCATATTTAAACCAGAAATACGAGTCTTGAAAATTAAATATTTTTTTCAACATAAAATTATTATTATTTTTTTTTTGTTACAATAAAGGTTATTCTGTGAAAGAGCGTTGGACAAACAGATCACTGTGCATATCAGCAATGAGAGAAATGTAAAAAAATGTAAATTTTCATTCACATATAAATTATGAAAAATTTTGAAAAAAAACACACCCTGCATTGAAATAAAGCTGATAACATTGAAACCCTAAATTTTAGAATTTTAAAAGGGCATTAGAAGAATTTTATGTAAAAAAACAGATAGAAATTTTTGAGGACAAAAATTAAAATTTGAATATTTTTTAATTTATTAAAAATTTAATTAAATTTTGAAAACCACTTTTTTAGAGACAATCTCCTACGTAAAAATTAACTATGCATCACATATGGCAACCCTAAGTCTAGTGTCTATTGAATATTTTAAACGACTTTTTATAAATGTAAATTAATGAAATTATGTCAGACTAAAAAGAATATTCTCTAAAAATCATTTAGTTCAGGCAAAGTAATTTACCGCTCATATGTGCATTCATTAAGTTCCATTATATTTAATATTCAGCCTTTTTCCATTTCCCCTCGTAATTAATTACAAAATTCATAATTAATGGCGTTTCGCCATTAATTATTGCCAACTCAGGGCGAACAGAAATGGCGATGGGTCGGCTTGTGAGCAAATATTACTTTTTGCATATTGCTCTTTTTGCCCTCGTCCCGGTTTGTTTTGATTAAAATCTCAAACAGATTCAGGAGCTCCTACGCGAATGACATTGATTTCCGGTCCATTCCGGTTTTTGCCTGTTTCTTTTTTTATTTATTTCTCATCTCCGGTATTTTCATTTTCGTTTTGCAGCTGCTATTATTATTTATCTTATTTTCAGGAAACAAATTTGGCGAAATGTGACTTGGAATTTTCTTGTTCCGTCCTTGCCGAAATTAAACAAACGTTTGCACGGTTAGAATGCGCATTTGCAAATAAAAAAAATGACAACAACGGTTCATCGAAATTAAAGACTTGTGTTTGTATGCTTGTTTGGAATACCGAGAAATGCATCTTTTTTATGCAATACAGAAATATTATAAAATAAATACAATACATAAAAAATACAATACAATACATAATAAATACAATACAATAAATATGCAGTACAAAAATATTATAAAAAGTTTTATTGAGTTTCTTTTTTTTTTTTTTTTTCTTTTTTTTTTACTATTTCGTAAACTTTTTGCCAAATATATATAAATTTCTATCACATATTTTAAAAAAATGTTTTGATGTTATATTTGTTTTATGCAGACCTGTTAAATGTAATTTCTTTGTAAAATTCGAATCCGTTCACGGCATGCATTAAAAATTTATGTGAGCATAGCATGAAGTATCATGTGTAAATAATTTTAAAAAACAATTTTGATTTCTTTAATTAACAGAAAATACAGATAATGATAACTTTTCTTAAAGAAGCAAAATTATATATCTGAATAACTTTAATAACTATTTCTCATGAGAAAAAGCATTTGTATTAAAACTTTTATTATATTTAAACTTTTTAAAAATAAGATATAACGCCAATTATTAGAAAATACAAAGTCAAACAAACAAAATTTTCAAACACTTAAAAGACAAATTTATTGACAATTTTGGTTGGCTATATTTAGCTTGGCGACAAAAATACTCGAGCGCTCGGTGAATATTCTTAAAAAGATACGACTCCTTGTAATTGCTGCAAAATGGACAATAACGTAAATTTAAACTTTCTAAATATTTGGAACATAATAAAGAAGGAAAAAAAAGGTGGATCATACAGATATGAAATTTCGAATTTGATGTCTAAAAAAACTAAGTACCAGACAAAGAAGGGGGGGGGGCATTCTATTGATATCATAAAATTGGCAAGACCCACCTTCTTGAGAACTCGAAAAATGTCTTTATTACTTCTTCAAAATCAGGTACTACTTTTATTAAAGATTAAATTTTAACTTTTAAGTATTTTCAATCATTATTTAAATAATTTTCATGAAGCACAAATTGAGGGGGGGGGGAGGTAAAATATTCGAACTTTTTGTTCGAAAATCGAAGCATAAAAATATTTTAGAAATGAAATCGTCTGATTTAGTCTTCTTCGCATTATTTATAAAAACTTTACTTATAAAGAGTGATTATATGCATAAAAAATTATTTAATATTATTCTCAATGCCTGTGAATGTAACTAAATAACCAGTAACTAAAACAACCAAAAGAATTGTTATAAAATATGTTTAAAATATTTTTAAAAATAAGAAAAAGTACTAGGAAATTAAAGTCATTCCATTGAAAAGCTGATTTTTAAATTTTTCATGCGGTCTAAAAAAAGTTTTTATGCAATTGCATACGTTTTCTCTTTTTTAGAAGTTTTTCAGTGAAAATTTAATTGATTTTTGATTGATTAGAGATTTTGATTTATTTGGGATTGAAAATCTAATCACATTTCGGAAGGTCTTTCTACTTACCTATTTAGTACCTCCTACCTACGATGTAACTATATGCCGAATTTAGCAGCTGTAGGTTAAACGGTCTGCACTACAAAGCATCAACGGTTGTTGTTGTTGTTGTTTCGTATCATGCACTGCTTAGTTTACAGATGGTATCCGGTATATAAACATTATCAGGTTAAAACCGTTTATATGTAAAAGAAGCAGGTGAAAAAATTGAAACAATATCAATGTTTGACCATGACTTGTCGAAGACTATGTCGGCATTTGGCATATCTGTGGAATTTGAAGAGAAAACAATTACTTTTCTTGATGAAAGTGAGTTTAATATGCCTGCTTCTGACGGGATAAAAAGTAGTACTATGATTGGGGATTGTTAAATGTTTCCCGTAATAATAATAATAATAATAATAAATACACTACCAATAATTAAGAGTGTCTGGATAGGAATTTTTGAATATATATTTTCCATAGGTTAAAAGAAAGCATTACACTGCAAGTAATGTGAATATATCTTGAGTATATCTTAATATCTTGAAATATATGAAATGTACTTTGAATCTGAGAACTGCTGATTCTTAATATTTTATAAATACACTCCTACTCAAAAAATAAGCTACAAACACGAAAAGATGAGGTACAAATGGGTAAACAGAATTAGCATAAAACGCAATAACATAGTCGCACCGCAACTCCTTAGAAAGGGGCTTACCGGTCACATGCTTCAGTTCGCAAGCAGCGATAATTCTGTGAAATCAGAGATAGCCAAAGCGGAAAGCATAAGAAGAAACCATTTGCACCATGAGATGCGTTTGAGGGCTGTCGGTATGTTGTTGCAAGCTGGCGAAAGACAATCTGCTGTTGCTAGAGGGCTCAATGTGCCACATAATGCCATCCATAGATTGTGGAGAGATTATCAAAGGGATCAAAACGCCAGTAGAGAACATGGGTCTGGACGCCGGAGAATCATCGCCAGACGATCGCCAGCTACTTTTTGCAATGTGCCAGAAGCTGGAGGATACTGACAGTGCGAGAACTGGCATCGCAGCTTTCAGTTGTTGCAAAAAGGTCTATATCCCGCCGAATTGTGTCGCGCAGACTGCATAAAGGCGGACTGCTCGCACAACCTATCGTTTGTATGCCTTTGTCCCCAGCGCACATCAGAGCGCGATTGCGTTGGACCCGTGAGCATCGCAGTTGTACACTATCGCATTGAAACCAAAATGCGTGTATTTTTGTTTTATTGTTTGATATGTGGTTTAGTAATATCACACCTACCTTGTATGCAGCTTTCATGCATATCTAATAAATAGTTTTTGTTTTATTCGAAGTTTTGTCTTTTTTGCTCATTTTTTTAGCAGCAGTGTATAATAAATCTCCGACTTTAAGTATGTGGCCAACATTAGGAGAGTGTACTTGATTTATTACTTTAATACTATTAAAAAGGCTCTCACGATTTACAAATCTCAATCTTGAGGATGCGTGACTCGTTTCAGAGGTGCAAGAGGACACTGGTGTCAGGGCTATGCATACCAAAATAAAAATGCTTGTAAATTTAGCACTAGTAGTATTTGATATTCTTAAATATCTATCGAGAACAAAATACTTTTGGTTAATGTATCATTTTTTTAGAATTTTATATTAAAAGAGATGCTCCAGTTTATAATTCAGTAATTTTCTTGTAAGAGAAATAAAAGGACTTGATATCGCAACACAATGGTATACACGTACCGTCAGTCATGGATTTTTGCAAAGTATTTCTAACGTCACGCGAATCGATGACAGAACCCTCCGAATTCGGATGGTTTCTACTTTCTCGCGTAGGAGCCGAACATACTGCAATCGACTTGGATAAAATCTCACGTTTTTGAATTCAATGCAAATGGCAGCCACGCAAGCAGAATATTGAAAGTACGACATGGTATTGAAATTGTGAAAACGATCATTCAAAAGGTTTTCACAACCAAATTATAGATTTCTTTCAAATTTTCAACGCCCGCATGGCACGTTAACTGGAAATTCCCCCATTTATCCCATTTTGCTATATATATGCATGGATGCGTGGATATTTTGATTTTATCATTAGAATTGAAGATGTGAATACAATTCTGGACCAAATATGCGAAAGAATTATCTGTCGGTCAGTTTGTCTATTCGTACATTTGTTGGTGCTAAAATTGAACAATTATATACTAAAATTTAGCCTTCACTGGGGAGGTGTGGTCTATGAGACCGCATTTTCTTTACACTGAAATTATTTTTTCTAATGAAAGTATTAGTATGAAAATCAGCAAATATATTCTGCAGATATTTTTCTTGATATATAAATAGGCTTTAGAAATATTTCAAAATATATTATCAATGAAAAAAAGTAATTGCATTTGAACATAGATTTTCCTCTCGAATTACATGTTAAAACAAATAATATTCTTGAAAAATTATATTACTTTTTACTTTTTAAATTATATTTATTTTTTCCAGCATACAAAGGTATATAGAAGACAATACAATGGAAAAATAAACAATTATATTAAAAGTAAAAAAAAATGACAATAGGTAAAATTAACTTTCTTTTATCGGCAACATTTCTATGCAGAAACTTGTGAACATTCATAGCACGGTTTTCGAGGACATTGTAAACATAAGGTTAATAAGTAAGAGTATAAAAATCAGCCTGTAAATTTTGTAGATATTATTCTTGGTATATTAATATATTTTAGACGTTTTTCAAAATACATTATCATTGGAAAAATTAGTTATATTTCAATATACATATAAAAATAAGTGGAAAGAGAACTTTCACCGGAAAAATCATCTGTGCAATTCTCCTCATCACTAAAATCACTTCCTGCTTTATTTAAAAGTCTCCGGAGCTCTGCTTCATAAGGGAATCAGAAAGTAGGATGATATTTGGAGGACCAAGTTTTAGAGTCATCATCTAAGCCTTGTATAATACTGGAACACTAAAAGGGGAGTACGGTCTCACAGACATCACGCAAAGAAATAACTTAAATATTTTAAAAAGCATCCGCTGAATCCAGATGAAAAAATGCATGCTGAATCCAGATGAAAAAATGCATGTGTAGTGAAGGTCACGAAACAAGAAGCTACAGGGTCAATCCATTCAATTGAGCTAAAAAATAGAATATGGTAACTGAAAGTCCATCCTTAGCGGTCTGAGATACCGCAGTCCCCATTTAAGGGTGAAGGGTAAATCATCTAGCCGCTCAAGGCATGTAGATAAGCAGTTAGATTTCCAATAAAAATTGGTCCAAAATTTATGAAAGTAAAGTAGAATTAAAATGAGTTAACTTCTGAAAGCTTTAACATTTTTAAATTATCGAATTTACCGATATAATTGTAAAAAATAGATTGTCCCTTCCCAGTCATTGGGGATGGTTCAAAGCATCAGTTGCACGGCTTCGAAATTGTCTCTTTTTAATATTTTCTTTGCGATTAATAGAAAGTAAAGCGGACTTTGTTGGTACATAACTTTAAAACAGAGGTATAGATGGTATTGCGCAGCAGGATTTAGTTCTATTGAAGAAACTACATGTAATTTATTTGCTGAAAACAAAGGCACACTCAGGTTTCAAAGTGAATTTCATTTAGCGATTCTTTCAGCAGCTTCATTTTTTATGAGGCACGCTCCCCCATCCGATTAATACGAGATAATGCGATGGCGACTCTAGCGAAATCCTCTTTCCTGATACTGTTTTTGAATTTTCAGGCAGATTTTAAATTCAAAGGGAAAAAAACTTACCCGACGGAATTGAAATTCAGAATTGAAAAACTAGATTGATATTTTCGCATGCAAATAAAGCTGGATTTACAGAGAGATAAACAAACTCTGCGATTGCTTCTGAAATGCTATTACCATCGAATGCAATAAAATGTGAGACATTACAATGCAAGATATATTACTATCTATTACGAGGCACAATACGGGGCAATGCATAAACAAAATGCAATAAAAAAAATATGAAGCAAACAGCGAAAAAAAAAAAAAGGTTTAGATTGGAATGGTAGTTACATAGTTTTGTTATGTTAAAGTTGAATTCATCCCTTTTATCGTATATACCAACTATTGTTTTATCATTATCAATTTCGATTTTTAAATCCAGAAAAGTAACCTCAAGTTGATTTTATTCGTTTCTTATCATATATTGATGACGTTATATATTGATGACCTACTTTTGATTAACTTCGACAATACTAATATTGTTACTAATTGCTATCCAAAAGATTTAATTCTAACAGAAACGAATAAAAATCAATTATTATTAGACTTAATCATTATTAGACTTAATTGTCTGAATTTCTTTAACAGAAAAAATCCCTTTATTTGAATCCCTGCCTGAGGGTGACCCTTGAAAAAGTCTTCAGGCTGGATTATTTTTTATTTTTTGTTATATATTTTTTTTATTTGGTTTATTTGTTTTTCCTATTAACTTGATTTTTATACTTTTGTGTATGTATATATATATATATATATATATATATATATATATATATATATATATTAAAAAATAAATATTCATTTAGAATTAAATGTTTAAATATGATTGAAATTCTCATTCGCATAGAATAATTCTATGAGTAGCTCCTGTTTTTACTATATTGTTTGGAAGATCATAATTTTTTTTTTTTGAAAAATCCATTTTTACTTAAAGAAAAAAGCCATTAATAAAAGTACGTTTTCAAAAATCTTATTTTAACCACACACAACTAACTCTTAAACATTGCGAGAAAAACCTATTAGATGTGCCTATTAGAACCTATTAGATTAGTTCAATAAAATTGTTCATTGAAGAGCTAGAAAATAAAAGGACTGTTTGCAACTTTAAGAGGTCACAAAGTTTTCTATGAGCAGTGGTGGATTTAGGTATGTTGCCACACTACTCAAATGATGACCGACTTTTAATAAGATTGTTAATTTAATTTCAAATTTGAACACAATTCTGACATATTAATGATTTATTTTAGTTTAATTTTTTTTATTTTGTTAGCTTAACGAATGTGTATTTTCTTTTCTTTATCTATTATGACTTCTGATTGTACAGCATTTACAGATTCAGATTGTACAGCAAATATTATTGAAGTAGTTGTTCGATGTTTATAAATGTCTAACAACTAAATGAAAGTAATAAAATATATGAGACCCTGACTAACTATACTTGATTAAAAGTTAATATTGTCCTTAAATTTGATCTTTCACAGAATTTTCCTATTTTTTTAAACTTATTTATTTGGAAGCTTGGAAAATAAAGTTACTTAATCGGCTTCCTTGCCCCCCCCCCTTCTCCTCTCAGTCTAACGGTTCTAGGCTGCTGTCCAGTTGGAAATCCGCCACTGCCTACGAGTCAAATGGCGGCAGAATTTAATTGGCTCTTGCGCTACTGGCAAGGCCGTCGCACGAGCCACTCTCAGCTGTTCTCCGGATTCATTGACCGCACGCGACAACACCACTCGCAATCCCCGCGATCAGCAAATGCATTGTTGCCATTCCAGAGTGACAAACGTCAACCCTCGTGGCAGATGGGGACGCTCGAATTCGCGCTCGGCAAACAGATTGTGTGCGTTGCGTGCTCTTATCAAGGGGTCCAGCAGACCCTTGTTTGAGCTGGTCCAATCTCTGCAATGCAGGTGGGGGAGGAAGGGTGTGCATCGGAACGAATGAGTGTCTTAGGCTTTCGAATATTTTTCATATTTATTTCATTCGATTTAGAGACAAGGAAACAATTCTTTCGTAATCCCAAATATGTTTTGGGAAACAACGTGTGAATTCGCAACGAATAAAATTAATTTAGTCTATTAACTTTTTATTATCTTGGACGAATCATGAAATTTGATTATGAAATTTAAAAGAATTTTTTACTGAATAAACATTCAGTAAAAAAGTAAATCTTTCTTAGTCACTTTTTATTTTTCTGCATACGAACGTATACAAAAAGAATTGTAGATATAATATTTTATTCAACGCGCATTTAGGATCTGTATGTATCCGAAAAAAGAAGCACCTTTGAAATTGCGTATATATGGGTGATTATAAAAACTTTGCCGATTGCTGATTCCTTAGCATTCGTAATCGTTGAAAGAAGCATGCGTCCGAAAGAAGGGAATAAAATTTTCATTACAGGTATTGTAAGTATTCCTCAAGAATGATGTGAAAAAACAATATTCTGATTGTCACAGTTACGATTATAGAGACAAAATTTTAAAAAAATTCAAAGGCAATATTTTTTTTTTTCCGGAACCGTGATGAATTTTCTCGGAACATCACATTTCAATCCGAATTTTTCTGTTTTCCAGAGGGATTCAAAAAGACCTGAAGATACAATATGGACTACGTTTTCAATAGAATAAAAATTGAGTTCTGGTGAACGTCATGACTGTTTACTGCTTTTTTCCCCTCTTTCTGCCTAGATTTATTATTTCTTTACAATTACACTTTAAGTGTTCTTTACACTATGAATCACGTTGCCGCGAAAAAGCAGAAGATGTTAACATTTAAAAATTTTGAAACTATTACTTACCACTTCATTATTGAGCACTTTCCATATGTACCTGATGCAGAATTTTATTCCGTTCCCTCTTGCAGCCAGATTTATACAGGGTAATTGAATGGTAATTTTTTTAATCACACTCTATTGTAACAAGAGGTATTGTTATGGCTACATTGTTACGAGGACGGCACCTGAGCATCCCTTGCAAAGAGTCCACGCCACAACAGCGGGAGGACGTTTGGCTCCGACGGATTTCATGTGCATCAGACCCGCTTATATGACCCTTCTTCGGTTATAATCGGGCCTTGAACCTGAAACCCAGCGTTTCCGAAGTCGAGACCTCACCACTAAACCACTGCCCCCCCCCCTTTTCTTAACAAAATATTCAAGAGAACTGAAAGTTCTTCATAAAACTGCATTTGAGTCTGAACCGTCATTACTCAGAAAACATCAGAATGTAAAGTTTTGTTGTATTAGTGCAATAAATAAAATGGAATGTATGTTTTATATTTTAAAAAGAAATATTAAATTTAGAGTAAAATTAATATCTTACTGGTAAAGGAAAAAAATTAAACGATTTTTATTCTTAATGCTCTTTATACTTTTCTTTATTACTTACCACTTATTATCTTATTATCATTGCTTACCACTCGTAAATAGACATGAAATGATATATCCCTTTGTTTCATAAGTACATCAATAAAGTACTGCATTTTAATCACTGAGGAATATAAATCAGCTTTCTTTCATACTTTACCTACAACTTAGCGTTCTATTCAAATGCTTTCTGCATGCGAACGAATTCATTATATGAAGACACTTATACAGAATATACGCTTATTACGGTCGGGGTACCCAAATCATTGAGAATCATTCTAAATGTACATCAACTTATCGCACAGACGGTTAATTTCTATTATTGTTGTTCCATTTTTATAATTCATTCCATATTTCACATTAAAATCTCTCATTAACCGTTTCAGAACTTCTAAGAGGGGTAGGGTACATCATGACGAACCAAAATCATATACCCATGGGCAGTCAGAAATGCTTTCCTGACGCGGTAGATGGCGTTGTGCGAAAAGTCCGAGCTTTCGTGCTGGGAATCTGCATTTCACACAAGAACGCCAACTTAGTAGGATGGATGATTACACTATCGCAGAGTTAGCCGATATGCATTTGGCGTACGGGGCTGCAAATTGTAGTGGGCCAGCCGCACAGCGTTTATACGCGGAACGATATCCGACGAGGCGTATTCCCAGTCATAATTTCTTTGCAAGACTGCACCAGAGGTTAGCTGAGACAGGTTCATTAGAAAGAGCTCATAGGGACAGGGTAAAATAACACGGACTGCAGACGCCGAACAGAATGTGCTGCAGCATGTACAGGGGAATCCAAGAACGAGTACACGAAGTGTAGCAAACACAGGCGGGGTTTCCCATTGCAGCGTCTGGAGGATTCTCCGAGCAGAAGACATGCATCCGTTTCACGTGCAGCGTGTCCAAACACAGAATCCGGAGGTTTATGTACCTCGCATTGCTTTCGCACAATGGTACCTGGGAAAATGTGCTACAAATCCCCTTTTTCCTGCTGAAGTGTTGTTTTCCGATGAGGCATCCTTCACAAGGGAAGGAATTTTCAACACGCGTAATGACCATATCTGGGCGGTCGGGAATCCGCATGAAATACGACGTCGTGGAGCACAGAATCGATTTTCGGTCAATGTATGGGCCGGTATTGTGGGAGATCATCTCATCGAACCGTACCTGTTACCGGGTCGTCTAACCGGACCTACGTACTTGCTCTTTCTGCAGCAAGTATTGCCACAACTTTTGAGAGATGAACAGCTTTCTGCATCGACGCAACAAACAATGTGGTTCCAACACGATGGAGCCCCTGCCCATTATAGCGGAGATGTTCGTAACTACCTGGATGTCACATTTGGTCAACGGTGGATCGGACGTGGTGGTGCCGTGCGTTGGCCGTGCTCGGTCACCCGACTTATCATGTCTTGATTTTTATTTCTGGGGTCATATGAAATCGCTAGTTTATGACACCCCTGTTGACACTGCTGAGGAGCTCGTTGCAAGAATCGCAGTAGCTGCCGGAGAGATTCGAGATATGCCTGGAGTATTCTAGAATGTTCGGATGTCCATGCATCGGAGATGTGAGGCGCGCATTGTAGCCCGTGGAAGAAACTTCGAAGACTTACTTTAATCCATGTACCTTTTGCTTCTTTTCATGTATTATTAAAACGATTTCTCATTTACAGTCTCTTTTCTTTATGGTGCTTCTGTGTACAACACCGCTTCAGGAAAGCATTTCCGACCCCACACTGCTATATGATTTCGAGTTGTCAGGATGTACCCTACAGTTCTTAGAAGTTCTGCTACAGTTCACTGAAACACCCTGTATATATATGATTGTTCATATAACTGAGGTCAAATAAAAAATGACCCCTTATATTATATAAAATAGTTACTTATGATCCTTTGTCTTCCTTATAAGTATCAAATTTTTGAAAAGTATTAACTTAAAAATAAATTTCATTAAAAAGTTTCCGCAATATTTTATTTTGAATTATTTTTGCTAATTACAAGTGATTCTTATAAAATTTTATTTTTGTCGCCAGATTCAAGTAAACTGGAAATTGTTTTTAATATTTGATTTGATTCGTTTCTGTGATGTATTAAAATACTAAAAAAACTGCGTGATTTTATAACAAAAATATTGTTAAATTAAATTATCATTCAGTAACACGTGAATCTTTAAAATTATGTGAGATTCTTTGTTTTCAGGTGTGTAGGGAATAATATCAGAAATATTTCACATCCAAAAATTTAATATTAAATGCGTAATCTAATAATGTTTTGATTCAAGGCCTTTTTTATTCCATTTATGATTATATGCAATTTTATGCAACTTCTGAAGTTACGACAGTCTTATTTTATAAAATTTGTGACTTCTGTGAGAAATATTGAAATTTAAACAAAGTTGAATTATCTTTTTCTTAATACAGAATATGGAGTTCGTTATACATTAACTATATGGAGAAATTATTTGATCAGCTTGCCAGGAGAGCAACCATTTCATTTTACAAAGTATTCATCAGGAAATGAAATTCTTGAATTCTGTTAAGTGACATAAAATCCTAGTTTGCCACAAGAACAGAGACTGTCACCCACATTTAGATGCAGAAACAACTAAACAAACAAATGCAGAAACTATGCAGGGAATGAAACAACATTATGGCAATGGAAAGCACTTTTTAAAAACTTCGATTTAATATTTTTTGCCTCTGATAAATTTTTAGTATATATTTTTACATTACATTAATGTGGAAAATGATATTTGGCTCATAAAATACACGATCCATTGCACTTGTATGTTATCTAAATGCGTCATTTACCGTAACAAATTGAAAACTGATGATAACTCCAAAACATCTGAGCAAATTGGATTAATCTTTATTTTTTATTTATTATCTCGTATTATCTCGTTAATACGCAAGAAAATGATATGCATAGTCATTTGCATGTTGTGATATCAATTGGAATATAAAATGTCCTCGATTCGAACACATAAGAAATTTTGCATTGGTGAGAATAATTCTTCTGAACAGCAATACAAGCCCGACAGCGAAGTCCCATATTTCTTATGGGGCTATCTATGAGTTGCAAAGACACCAACGTCCTTTGATCACGTAAAGAAGTTCTTATTCCAAGCAGTGTTGGGGGAGAATTTTGAAGAAATCGGCGCACTGGCCCAACATTGTCAGGCAACGTTGCCTGCTGCAAAATAACGATACTGCCAGTTGTCTTAACATATGTACAAATAACAGGTTCCAGTACAAGGGTGGGCATTAAGCTGATCGCGATTGACCGGTGGACCACCAAGACAGTTTGGGGTGACCGCCTTTACTGAAGACGCTCATACGAAAAGAAACACATTTATGGAACATTATATTCTCTTTATCTCTTGAGGAAAACGAAGTGTTTCTTCTTCAAAATGACATGTTTTTAAAAGCACGTTGTTCAGACCTTAAGAATAACTTTTGGAATCTAAGGGACATATCCCAATTTTAAAAAAAAAAGTGGCATATCATTTAACACCGTTCTTTGGTTCTACCTACCTGTGTGAATCTGCATTTTCAACGATGAATATAATTATGACAAAATATCTTTTCTGTTTCACAGACGACCGATACCGAATTTATATACCGAGATATTGGTGTATGTAGCCGAAGAGTTCTACTAACTACGAGAACTAAATTTAGATAAAATTATTTACTTTAAATGTATTTTGAATTTTTTATTATTAAATGCATCATTTATTATTATTATATTTTTGACAATTATTATTATGATTGTAGATATAGAAGATCACATAATTCGTATTTATTATTAAGTTATAATAAATATTTAATAAATATTGTAGTCCTACACCACTGGGTGGACCGGAACACCATGAAAAAATGAGAAGTATCTCGTACCCTGAAAGCGTCTGCCCACCCCTGCTCTAGTATGTTGTAATCCTCATCAGTCTTAGTCTTATAGCTATGAGCATTAGGAACTTTATGTGGCAACGGATGGAGGTCTATGCGCGCGCCTAAAGATACCCCTTCCCATTGTGTGCCTCTCTCCCTTATGTTAAGCTATCGAGTGTTTACTTCTCTTTATATGTAAATGGGCCGGGAATCGTTTTGTAACGCAAAGCGGGGCTCATTAGTGAATCAAATAGATCTGTACTCGTTTTCAGTCCGGTCCTCTTCAGTCCTGCTGCAATGCGTACAAAATCGGTCTACTAAATAAATAACAATTTTCGGCTTATATTCAGTAGGCTTTCGAGATGTTAAAAAACTAACTCGCAATAGGCTCAACACAAAATATTCTATATTTAACCATCTTGTGATGCTAAATTCTTGTAGACGATCTGTTACTCTTTTTCTCAATTCTACTGATAAATAACCTCTCGAACTCATTTTTACACTTTGGTTATCTGGAAGTTGTTAAACACATGGTTTTAGATTTTATTGTTTTTTGTCAAGCAATGCTACTCTTTTGCACATTGCTAGTTAATAAGGCTTGTTTTTATTTGTGATACACTCAGATTTTAAGAATCAAATCAAACTACATTTAACCGATTTTTTAATCATTTTTTCTATTGTTGAAATTTTGGAAACGAGTGTAATTATTCTTTTATTACTAAAAGAATACTTTCTTTTCAAAATATTTATTTTTCTTTAGCATTATATATTCAAAATAAAAAATTATAAAATAGAATTATAAAAGAAAATCAAGGACTTATTTTATAAATAAGGTTAATGGAATTATTAAATAAATACATTAATATAATTAAAAATAATGCCTCATTAATTAAATCAATTGAATTATTCTCTTAATAAGGCTACTCTGACAGCGCAAGATATAAAAGACTTTCTAAAGAGAGAATAATGAAAAATCCCTTTCTGTAATCTTTGCTAATGAAATTCGTCATTATAAGACTCTGTCACTGAGAGCTCAGGTGAATTGCCAATTGAATCAGGATTTTCCTGAATCCAGAATGGCAACATCTTAGAGTTCACCTTATTTGATTTTGAATATTCTCTTCTCTGTTTACATCCCGAGAGTATTGACGGTTTCAAAGGGCCTCCCAGATTAATTTAAACTTAAAAGCATGTGTGCTAATAAAATTTATTCGAAGACAGCGAGAGGTGTTGCGTTTGCAAACATTTTTAGAACATATTGCAGCAATCATTTTGGAAACATCAGGAGAATTTCCTATCGTGGAAGTTTTTTTCTGAATTTGTTTCGCTTTTATATCTTTCTCTTAAAGAATTAGTTTTGGAAATATAGAAAGAGTTTTATCTGTACATCGCGATGGAAAATTTATTTTCGTTGCCATTATGGCTCGACCTTCTCGTTTATCTTGACATAAGAATGAAACTTTTTTAGTTTCGATAAATTAATTATTTGGTGGTTATTAAACAAACGTTAAGATTTGGTATCGAACTCAATTTTTTGCAAACATTGAAATGACATTAAGTTGACAGTTCGTTTCTGCTGCATTCCGTTTTCATAACTTTACAATTTTCCGATTGTAACTTGAACATATTATGCCAATTATTTTTTTTTAAATTGCATTTATATTGTCTGTTAAATAGGAACTTTCCAATCATCTAAACAATAAAGTTTATTTTCTGTTTAATACTTTTCGTGCTGTAAAGACTTTTCGAAAAGTTTATTTTAAATTCTAACAATCCTAATTTGCGAACAAATAAAAGCATTTTATATTTTCACTAGATGTAAATGCAACATACGTGAAATATACTCTCTAAAATTTTTAAGGCTTCGTTTCGAATTATCTTCTGAACGGCAGAATGGTAGCAGAAATGATGAAGTTGTCTCCAAGTAGAGGAGAGATCACTCAAAAATGTCTCCCGAGGAGGATAATCAATGTGCTTGCAATGATAGTTCAGTATAATTTGCCGCATTGAAAAGAGGCAGTCGACTCTCCATGGCAGAATGGTCATAGCACTGATCTCGTAATCAAGGAATTGGATGTTCGAATCCCGTAATTCACAGTTTGTGTAAATATTTAATTAATTGATTTTATTTTTCTCTTTATTTCATTTCTTTATTTTACCAGATTTCTGGACATTTCTTTATTTTACCAGACAAGTTTTCTGAACTTTTCTTACTGTCTCCAGAAAAGTATTCTGGAACTTTCCCTGCTAGTATAAAAGCAGAAGATTTGTCAGTCACTGTTTTCTCAGTTCTGAGCAGTTAATAAATTGGTTTAGCTCTACTTCTTGTGTGCGTCATTACATTCTGTACTAAAGTATCTACATGACAATATTAACGACCCGTTTTAAGGCAAAAGTAGGGCTATTTCGAGACAGGCCTCGCAATTTTGAACCGAGATCAGATAACGAAGACAACACCTGAGCTGGCACGACTTTCTTTAAATTTTCACATCAGTGGAAGGACGTTAGACCCCGATAGATTTAATGAGCACCAACACGCTTGCACGATGGCTTTTCGATTGATTCGGGTCTCGAATCTCAAACCCCCTGATTCCGAACCCAAGACCTTATTGCCAGGCCACCGACGCCCGAATTCCAGCGGAGAATTGCCGCAGTAATACAAATCGAAATCTTTTCCTACAATCCGCATATTAGAACAATCAAAATGATACGATGATATGTTCGTTTTCAATCTATTACATTTATAATATGTATTTATTCACTGAACTTTGCAGAATTTTCTTTTCTCGTGACTTTCATCGCTGTTTTATTTCCTTCTAGATTTGTTTTCAGCGACTCATACATACTCGATTTTGATTTAACCTTCAAATCTTTGATAAAAAATTAGTAATATTTTCAAAATTTGAAAACTAAAGTTTATTTATTATTATTTTTTTTTCTTATCAGTCTATATATTTCATCATTCAAAATAATATGGGCCATTGCAATGAGTTCTCTTTAATTCAATATCAGATAACACTTCTATCATGAAAAAAAAATTTAATCTCATTTTGTCAATTAATTGATAAATAAATACAAAAGATATTAAAACAATGAATTTTAACGAACGTATCATCGCAACACTTTGGAACTATTAACTATCAGGAACGATCAACCGTACAAAATTTCAGAACTTCTAAACATCAGAGAGCGACTAAGAGATCAAATGCAAAATTATATCACTACACTTGTAATAACATGCAAAAGTATACATTTCCTCCCTTGTATCTGGGAGGGAAAAGAAATGCAACAGTTAGAATTATTTCCATTTGCAGTGAATGGCTAGGTAAGGGATGGCGAACCTTTATGGATCAACGTGCCATTTTTTCTAAAGAAATGTGCCGTCAAATAATTTTGGCCTGTGATTATTGGGAAGATAACAGAACTAAATACTAACAACTCAAAACTCTTTATTTACTACGAAAAAATACATTTTTCATTGTATAGCAGTAAATGTTTTAGTTATACGTGTAATTCAAATTAAAGTAAAATTCATGATACTTCTGTTGTTGCAGATTAGATGACAAATATCTTATATTAGGATTGTAAGATATTCAGAATGCATGCTGAATGGGTGTCATATGCCAAACGGTTTCTGAGCGAGTCATGTTCTTCTCTTCTCTTCGCAAAGGACTTTCAGGTATAGATGAAAATGTGCTTAAAATAGAACGAGCCAGCTTCTTCAAACAGTTAAATGTTCAAATCGAATTCCATGTTTCCAAAATTTTATTACTGGCATTTTTACTTATGTTGCTTATTAACCTTCCTGTTTCAATCAATTCCTACTTTTTTCTGGTTTCAGTAAATTTTTGAATCCACATTGACTCTACTGGATATCAAACAGTTGCATTTCAAATTCTTCGATTTCTAACCAATTGAAATTTCAAATTCTTCGATTTCTAACCAACTGGATATCAAACAGTTGCATTTAAAATTCTTCGATTTCTAACCAATTGGGACAAATTCTGTTGAATTGGGACAAATTCTGTTTATCAAATGAAGTTCACATGCAAACCGTATTGATCGGCGGCGTGCCCAAAATATTGTGTACCGCGCCTTCGATGGCACGCCTGCCACTGGATCGCCATCCCTGGGTTAAGTATTTGTTTAACTGGATCTTTCTAAATATGCAAATTTCAATTTAGCAAAGTTTTAATAGCACAGTGATTAATTAGAGCGGTTTTTAAGGAAAAGTGTACTCTCTTGCAGCTGAATTTGATTCACATACATTGCTGCAGTTTCCGGTTAATGGATCTTTCGAACTTTTCCACATAATCCCAACATCCGCTATAGCCTTGAGAACAATTGCGCCATAATTATTCGGGGAAGAAATGGAAGGCTGCTATTAGAAGTCGGAGAGTAACCGATGTGCTTATTCATATGAGAATTTTAAACCATGGTACTCTTTGTGGAGAAAATTGAGATGACATATTTTGCATGTCCCCCCCTTCCCCAAAACGTACCGAAATTTGAAACAGATCAGCAAAGTTCATGCCAAGACAATCCATTCAACCAGCTTCTTATGCTTTTGAGATATCATGTTAAAATACACATAAATGCAATAAACTCGCCGACCGATAACAATCAGCTTATCATTGAATGGGTCCAAATTCAGGCTCGATAATTTTATAGTATAAGCCCAAGTAGCTAGCTAAAGTTTTGGAATTCATACACACAGAGAGACGAGAAAACATTGATTAAATGAACAAAAATACACCTTGGAGGTTTCTGCCTAACTTTTAATAGAAATCTACGATTTTAGTGTAGTGGCCACATGATAAATTTCATCATTCTAGCTCGTAAAATGTTTGTGTCACAGATATAAAAACAGATATTCTCGAATAATATTTTTTTTAGTCTTTAGCCAAATCTAAAATATAAAGTTTTACAAAGAATATGAGTGAAATTTTTTGACAATCACAGTATTGTGTATGAAATCCGATTGCATATAGATATTAAAAAAAGAAATAGAAACCTACCATTTTGAAGCATTCTTTTAAGAAGCTGCAGTTTTTATAAAATTACAAAATATGGTTGCCATTAGGGGCACTGCAGTACAGCGGCGCATACACCACTTTCCCACTTACTTCATAAAGATCGTTCTCCAATATATATTTTTTCATCCGCCGAACGAAAAAGAAACTAAAAAAATCGATTTGTTTCTTTTTAAGCTCCCCTTTGCCCGATAAGGATAACAAACTAATTTGGAAGAGATTCTTTTTATTCACTGCGCGATCTGCTCTCTTTTGAATAACTATGATTTCCAGTTTATTTGCCTCTGCATTTGCAGAAAAAAAAGAGAGAGAGGAACAGAAAAGAAACAAAGGCAGTTAGAGGGTGGAGAAGAAGAGTGATTGAATTAATTGTCTTTTATCTCTCTTTTGTAATTCGAAATCAGAGGAAGAATAGCAAAACGCTGTTTTCGGCATCGAAGTCGAGGAAGAATGAAGAGGAAGAAAAGAAAAAAACTGTCTGGGAAGAAATCGATGTGTTCTGTGATAAACATTAAAAGGATTTTGCGAGTCGCGAATCTAATGTGTTTTTATTATCCCGACGGCTTATTATCTTAGTTTTCCAGAAAACACGGTTTATCGGGAGGAAACAAGATTAAGAAAAATGATCGAGCAGCCATATTTAAAAGCAAAAGATTCGAAAAAAAAAAAGGATAAACAATTTTCATCCTTTGAGATGAATTTAGGGAAATTTTAGATTCGTCATCTCCGAAGCTTATTTGTTCGTTATTTTCCTAAAATGTTTTTTAAACTATTCATACGATTAAAGAATCTGGGTGATAAATAGGAAGAGTTTAAATAAATTTCAAATATTTTGCTTAATTTTATTAAGAATACTGATATGTTTCTTTCGTAAATTGATGATGGTTTATGTATTAACCATTTGTGCTGGAAAAACGTGCCAGTACGTCGAACTGCTTTTGTCACAAAATCATCAACGACTTGTTAGACATGTTGACAGGCAATTATCACGGAAGTAAACATGATATTCGCGACTCGTCAACTGAGATTGTTTGCCGGAACGCAACAATGAGCAGATGCAGAGGTTGGGTTCTAGGTCAAAAATTAATTCCTTTAGGAGATATAAATCTCTTTTCGATTTCTGTATGGTATAGGATACTTTTGTTGTGACCTCGCTACAAGATATGATAGACTATCTAGGCAGTCGCATTTGTGAATCATTTGCCAGGGAAAGTGGTTAAAGTAGCAGATTTATAGCATTCCATATAAAGTTTTAAAACCTTTTTTATCCTTCTTCCATAGCATTTATCTCCTTTTTCCAAGTTGTAAAATTCAATAATCCGATGCAACTACAGAAAAATCCTTCTTTTCATTTGTTTCGAATAACCAAATCTGATCAGATCATCATGTACGCGGACGAAATTCCAAAACTCTTTTTGTCGGATGTCCAAACTTTTATAGAAATATTTAATCTTGGATGAAGAACATGCACCATGTTGTATCTTTTTAGAAATCTTTCAGATATTTGTGTCCTTTAGCTATCGTTTTCACAGACACAACGACATAACTCCAAAAATGACCCTTCAGGCCTCAGAGAAATATGAAATGTCTCGAATTCGCTTATTTTGACGATTTCTGTTTTTGTTTTGCACACAAGAAAGAAAACAGTGTTGGCTTACCTTTACAGCTGGTTAGCGTATTCGATGGTTGCGTGTTCACTCTCGCGATTGGCCAGCTGTTTGTATCTTGTTCTTAAAACTGGTGGAATGCTTCAAAACCTTGTAATGTCAGTATATTTATTTTCGACCACTAAATATAATGATGCTACCTAATAAAAGATACGATTGTCTGCTTAAAAAGAAAGAAAGAAAGGAAGAAATCCGTTTCCTGGTAAACAAGACGCAGGAAATCCGTCTTCTTTAGCTCGGAAAACAGGATGATGGAAAGCAATTTTTCTTGAAAACCTTCTCCCTATTATAAACTAAGAAGCAATAATAGGCTCCAGAAAAAGGCAGGAAGTAAAAAAGAAATCAAGATTCGATCAAACCCATTTATATAGAAGATATATTTATGTCCCTTAAAAACTCCTTACTGGAAAAATTCCTCGCCGCGAACTTAAAAAGAAATTGAGTTCCCCCACCAGCCATTCGGAGGGGAAGGCTTTTCCAAGAGGTTTGGAAATGCCATTGTTCCGCCACAACTTGTTGCAGCTTCCGCTGACAACATTTCCGTCTTGTTGTTTATTGAAAGGACAAAAGAGCCAATGAAGGCAATCGGATTTCGACGGGACGCGGCTGGCTGACGGCGATACGAAAAGATTCGATTTATTATTAGGAGGATCCGAAGAGCACCCAGAAAAGATCCAGACGTGGTGCGATTCCGAATGAGAGATGCCCTCTCCGTATTCTGTGGTGAAATAGCCTCTGCATTTTGAAGTTTTGAACACGTCACGACGAATATTAGATTAACTGTATAGAACAACTGTTGGATTAAAGAAATCCATCCAAATGGGTCATAAAATGCATTTTTAAGAAATTCGGTTTTCTTAGGTTTCTCAAATGTGGGAAAATATATTTTTACTTTCTAGTATGCGAAATACAGAAATAGTATTGTAATCGTCAAAAATGCGAACTCGAGTTTTTGATGAATTCCCACGTTCTGAGTTTTAAACACACATTTTAGGCCTTATGACTGTCAGTCTGTTCGTCCGTCTTTCTACAGCAAAGATAACTCGAAAACGTTTTGAGTTTGACGAATGAACTTTGATATGTGGTCTTTACACTTAATTAAGAGATTTTTTTAAAAAAATAAAATTTTGGGAAAACTCAATTCAAAAGAAGTCTGATTTTCCGGCTCTTCGAATATGAGTTAACATTATAATTACGATCTGAAGAGAGCTGGATTCACGTGACATCTATGGTGTAGACACTTTTCAAATGTTGAGTCAAACCCAAAGGGGAAAATAAATGAAAATGGGATAACTCAACAGGTCTTTGGCTATTGCTTTTAGAATTTTAAAAACAGGTGAATGCGGTAACTCAAAAACTATATTATTTAAATAGATGAAATTTGCTGCGTGATTTTGTGACTACATTCTTTATTTCTCTCTTCTTACATTATTATTATCATAATAGCATATTTACTCCTAAATTATCATTTTCAGTTTTTAAAGACATCCATACTTTATTGAATTGGGTTGGGCTATTTGAATTGGGGTGTCCTTTCTCTCAACAATTGCAAAAGTTACAGAGTCTAAGAACCAAAGAGTTCAAGCTTTATCGGTAAATATTTAATAACGTCTATAATCTATTAGATAATAGACAGATAGTATATGCATTAAATAATTTAAAACTAATAAAAATCGGACAATTCTTTAGGCAATCCCTCCTAAGAATTAAATTTAGAAAAAAGAGAATTTATTGATTCACCGCAGGATCAACAATTTTCATGTTCTGCAACACGATGTAACTTCTCAGAGCGTTTCCCATTTATTTATGTTTAATTGAGCTGAAAGAGCGAGACACTTTCCCGAGCGGAAAAATGACAAGACTTGTTCATTAGTTTCTCCTCTCTTCTCTCCCCCTGCAACACAAACATAAGTGCAAAAAATAAAACAATAATCACCCAACATAATCTGTTAATAGAGAGAACATAAGTGTGAAAAAAAATAGCACCTACCTAGTTAAACAATTAAGCTAATCATTTTTCAAGCGCGACTCAATAAACAACATGGTGAGGGGTTGACAGTCTCATTTCCCCCTCCTCCGAGGCAGTGTTGTCACCCGTGACATCTCTAACACCCTCGAGCGGAGAAAAAACAACTCACCTCCACTCTTCTCTAATAAAGCGTTCACATAAGAAAAGAGGAGTTAATTTCAAACTCATCTTTTTCGCTTTCTTCATTCCCTTTAATCATCTCTGCATCTTGCCTTTTTTTCTCCCTTCTCTCATCTATTCTTTCTTTCTACTCTTCTTTTTTCTTCCCCCCCCCCCCCCCCCCCTTTCGCAACGGGCGTTCTTTTTTTCCCCTGTTTTCGCTCTTGTCACGGCCCGGTGTGTCTTTTTCCCTTCCTTTTCCCAGCGACCTTTTTTTTTTTTTTGTTTCGTTTCACCCTCCCTTACCACCCTCCGTCAAAATGTGTCACTCCAGGTACGTTTTCCTTGGACTGCTTTGCTGATTGGCTGTTTTGTGGTCGAAAAAGCGCCGTGTCACGTATCCCATTCCTTTTAATGTTGCCAGAAGAAGACTGAAGTTTTAATATTTTTTGCAACTTTCATTGAAGGTTGCCATTCGAGTAAGAGAAACTGTTGCTTATCTTCAGATCCCCCGAAAAAAAATATTTAAGCAGTCCTAGAAAGAAACATGCTTTTAAAAATCCCAGATTATTTCTGTATTGATGAGATGAGATGATGGTATTATAATTTTTTACTTTCTTAAATATAAATTGACTACATCTGTTGTTTCAGTCAAATGTTTGAAAATGTAAAATGTATTTTTGAAATATCTTTTGAATATTTCTTCCATGAACAAAGTACTTTTATATCTCAATTTGTGATAAATATTTGAGCCTTACTATTTTAACGTATACATACTTGTTCTCTTCATTGTGGTTGAGAATGACCCTAACAGAATCAAGTCATAAGACATTATAACGTAATTATCCGCATCAAGGAACATAAAACTTCAGACTGACTTAAGCAATACTAAAACGAAGAAAATCAATAAATATTTATACTCAATTTTTATTATAAGAGTAGTTAAAAATTTACGATGACATAATTTTTTAACATAATCAATCACTCATTTTAAATACATTTGGTTCATCTTTCCACAAACTTGCCGATGATCTCAGGGTAAAAAAAAAATCCGATTAATAAGCTGCATGTATACCACTTTGTATGTATACGACTTAATCCGGCGAGAATCGACAGAATGTTTAAGTGGACCAAAATGATAATAATCCGTTGGTGCGAGTTTGGAACTGTATATAGGATGTTCCATCACCTAGAAATAGAGATTTTCGAGAATTAAATAGAGTGGTGGCATATGGGACTGCCGGTACAAATTCTCTTCAGTTTGGTTATATTACCGTCACATTTTAAAGCAACATTAGGGCTATTTTGGGACGGAATACGTAATTTTGAGCCGCGGTCAGTTGACGAGGACAATACCTGAGCTGACAGCCCCCTCGAAACCTTCACACCACACCAGCAGGAGAACGATTGGCCCCGACGGATTTAACGTGAACTAGACACGCTTACACAAAGATTCTTCGATGTGATTAGGTCTCGAACCTGAAACCCTCCGAATCCGAGACCTTACCATCAGGCCACTACTGCCCTCACAGTTTCTTCAGCAAATATCATAAATCATCCTTAGTTTATTAAAAGGAATAATTAATTTTGCTAAACATAAGATTATTTAGTAGTACATGCAGCGAGAAAATGCATTGGTATTTGTCTAAATTTTCATGCTTAAACATTTGCAAGCTTTTCATTTTATTTTGAAACACACAGTTAAATGTAATAAGAATCAAGAATATTTGCAAGTTTTAACAGCTTTCTGAATCATTCATTCTCAATCAAAGTATACGAAATATCTAAAAAGAAAATCAATAAGCTTTAAAAAGTAATGTAAAATAGTGAAATTCTTTTTTTAAAAAAATATATCTGAATTTTACTGTTACAATCATAGGTCAAATGGTCTTAAGATAACTAGATCTTTTAGCGTATATTTCAGCTTCTTGACTCAGAAAATGTATATGATAACAAAATTATATTTATATGTGAAAAACTTATCTTTTCATATCATTAGATCATTTAGAATTTATAATCTCTATCACTACTAATAATAAGGGTGGGAATATGTACCTGAGAACGGTTTTTGTTTGAAATTTTTATTAGAATTTTACGAATTAAAAATTAAACTAAATTTTAGTATTTTTGAGTGAGAACTTACGAAAATATTACAGAACAAAGATGAATTTTAGTCGTTTTAAAATTTTAAAAATTATCTTTTTCTTGATATTGATTTAAAATTCGTGAAAATTTTTATAAAATTCTGTCAATTTTTAAAAAATAATTTTTGCTCAACTTTCAACAATAGATTACATATTGTAAGCCTTAAATTCAAACCGTTTTCTGTGTTTCATAAAATATTGAAATGTGTGACTTTCCTCCATTGTTGAAATCTAAAGGCAAAGGATTCGTTCCATGTGTGTGTAGTTTACAAGAAAAATAAGAAAGTGAAGTGACAGTACCTCTGAATTAGGAGCTATATGAACTGGACACTTCTGCTTTTAATAGAGCTATGACGATATGGGGTTGCTTCCATTATAAATCTTCATGTATTTAATCAACAAAACACATGTAAGTCAATTAAAAGAACACGACTTTAGTGCTTAAGTGAAATCATATACATAAAGTTCTATTCAAACGATCTATTTGAAAAACAAATATATGCGATATTTCTGGTGAAGCAGTGGGTCGACTGAGACAATTCGTCTCTTCTAATAATAAAAATGAATGTTCGTGTTTCCAGTCTACGAATCAGATCGTTTGTCTCAAAGTTTCCAAATTTGGGCACAAATACTTCGGGGGGGGGGATGTGCACCTACAAGCGAATTTTAAAATTTTTTAGTTAGAATGTTAGTTAATTAAAAATTAAGTTAGATTTTCACGTTTTTTTCCAAAAACTTTTAAAATATTTCCGCTCAAAAATTATACCACTTTTAAATCTAAAAATTACTTTTGCCAAGAAGCTAATTTATTTTGCTGCAAAATTCGTTAATATAGATTTACTTCAATTTTGATATATTTTTAAGTACTTTACAAAAAAAACATTAATTGCTGTGAATGAACCCAAACCGTTTTTATTGTTTCTCAGTTACGTGATCACGGGGTTTTCTTTCACTGTTGAAAGCTAGAGAAGGATTTTATTGTTTATCTATGTAATTTATAAGGACGAATAAAAAAGTGGTTGCAATGTTGCTAAATTTAAAACATAGATGAACTGAGCATTATAGAGCTATGATGTCATTGAAATGATCTCAATTAAAAGAGCTCAAATACACAATGAACAGAAAACATGTAAGACTTGAAATAACACGGCTTCGATGTCTGAAAATGAAGCGCAATCATGAACATGAAGTTTTTTTTTCTTTTAAAGGTTTCATTGAAATTATAATATAACCAATATATCCGACGAACCAGCTGGTCACCAAAAGCAACTAGGCAATAATAAAAAAAAATGCATGCGTATGTTTTGGCGCTCTATAGAACAGTATGTTTGACTTAAAGCTACCAAATTTGATCCAGAGATATTTACAGAAGGGAATTTGGAGCAATGTTTTTGGAGTTTTACTTAGAATTTTAATTAATTAAAAGGTAAACCAGAATTTGATGGTTTTTAATGATAATTTCCGAAAGTATTATTGCTCAAAAATTAATTTTCATACCGATTTAAAGTTTAAAAATATATTTTTTTTCCAATCCTGCCAACTTAACTTGCTGCAGAATCTTCAATATAGATTTGATTAACATTTTAAGGGCCAGGATAGCCTGGTTGTATTGTGACTTCGAACTCCGCCGGCAGAAGACTCTCCGCATCTACAAATCTGTCGTAGCCACACAGTCTTCCAAGTCGAGACAATACCTTTGAGAAATTAAATGGATCAGAGGTGATCGCTCTCTGATTCAGGTCTGAATCACGGTGTTGTGAATGAGCGAATGAAATGCAGGTATGAAGTCCGCCCCCGAAAAAGGGTTTTGACGCACGAGTAGCTAAGTCATACTCTTGACCCCAGATGACTCTACTGAAACAAGAGAGGCTCTCTCAGTTTAGAATCTCTGACTTCATCAGCGGGCATGTCTATGTCAAGTGTCATAAGAAATAACAATAATCAGCATTTGAAAACATTTTAAATATATTTTATAATGATATTTTCATTGTTGTGAGTGAAATTGAAATCGTTTTCATTGTTCCATTCAATATTTGATCACGTGAATTTCTTCCATCGTTAAAAGCTAAAGAAGGATTCTATTTTTCAGATTTATGTTCTGGAAAAGTGATATCGTTTCCAGATATACGTTCACAACTTCAAATACCTCTTCCAAATTTAGTAGCTCTAGGTCCACGGTCAACCCTGTAAAGGCATAGACACATTTCCTTTTACAATTGGAACTAGAGATCTAAAGCGTTACAATTCACGTCGAGAAAAGTTATACCCCTTTCTAAATATACATTCCCTAAGTGAGTTACCATACAGTCTCTATTTAGGCTATAATATTTTTGTTTAATCCTTTAACTTGCAAATGGTGAAAAATTGTAAAAATCTTTTTGGGTTCACTGACTTAGCAAGTATAATATGTGTACTATATTAATTAGAAATTTATATTAAGTAATGAATAAATTTTATTTTGATTATTAACCCTAAATTTGTGTTCGAAGGCGTGCTTACAATAGTCATGCAAAGCATTTGGAGTTACAGATTTTCCATAAAAGTAAATGAAAAATCTATTGCTTCTAAGCAACCGTGCTCAATAAAAGGCTAAAATCGGAAAATCATTCGAACACAAAAATATTTGAACACGAAATCATTTGAAATATCGATATTTGAACACACAAACTTTCAATTTTTTTAAGATGACGATCTAAAAGATTATTGTCCAATGAATGAAAATTCAAATCGTGACCATGGCGAAAATATTTCATTCCTGTAATGATCAACACATTTAAATTAAAATTAGCCGCCTTTGGCGTCTAGCTTGTTCGTCCAATTTATTAACTTTTTGAACTGTTAAGTAATTAATGTGGATTGCATATTTCTATAAGATTTTCGAGTTATTATTTGATAAGACGAAACACTTGCATTTCGTTGAATAAATGAAAACAAATTTTAAGGTGCACGTATTAAAAAATGCATATGCTATAAAATAAAAGCGGGGCTGAAAATCTTGTTATTTCAAAAGAACGTTTTTTTTTTAATATTAATTTTTTAAAGCACACAAGTGAATGTTATAATGTACAAGTTTGAATTTCATCATAAAAATAAAAACTATTAAAAATTGTATATAATATACAAATTTTTTTTAAGTAAAGAAAACTTTATTCAAAAATGAAATTGATATAATTAAAAAGGTAACTTTTGCAGATAATGCTGAAACTATTTTTGTGAGATAATATTTCAAAAGATGTGATCATCAGTTTCCATAAGTAAGTCGTAGTGATTACCCATCTAGCAATGGCTAAATTTATTTTCGCGGTCAATTAAACTTCGTTTTATGCTTAATTTTTCTTTAAAAAAATTCTTTTTACTCATTTCTTCTAATAAAGCTGTTGGTAAGCTCTATTCAAATTATTTCCAATAATATTTTGCAGCTTCATCAATGAATGAAACATGAAACTTATTAAAGTTGGAACAAGCATTCTATGAAGCTGTCGGAAGTGTTCAAATAGCGATTCATTTATATTTAACTGTTGCCATTCGACAAATAATAAGAGTGATTTCTATGCCCCGAAAGTTAGACTTCTATGTATGTAGGAATGAATATTAAATGTAAATTCGTTTCAGGGATAATAAATAATTAAAATGTTTGATTGTAAGAGATGGTGACGCCAATCATGTCAGATCTGGTTTGGCTGAATTTTAACCATCAATGAGAGAAGTTCGCGCATGTTCAGGGCACCTAGAAGGAAAACACTCGATTCTTCCGTCGGGAATGGACGCGTGAGATCTGACGCTGTTTGCGTGCTCCGTTTTAAAAGGAAAAACGGAAGCAACCCTTCTTTAGGCCTCGACCATGTTTGGCATCCCCATCTCACAAGTGAACTTTATTTAAACTACCTTATCCCCTTTCTGTAAATAGTCTAATATTGAAAATATTGCCTTGTTCGGAAAGTAATTTCGTTGTTTTTTTTTTTTGTGTGTGTGTGTGTGGAAATGAAAGACAGTTTTTGTATAATAAACAAATACTTTATTAAATTATATATTGGCCGTTCTGGTCCAACACCTTTTGCCATCTTTCTGGTAGTAGCATCATTCCACGCTCATAAAATTTTTGGTCTTTGCCGCCAAAAAACGGATCGAGGTGGTTTTTGACCTCCTCATTTGAGGTGAAGGTTTTACCGTCTAAAAAATTTAGCGAATCAGTTCTGGCACTGGCGTATTGTCAACACACCTTCTCCATACACATCGGTCCATTTCTTTCTGGCTTGAACAGCATTTTTACTCTTTCTGCAGTAAAACAGTAAGATATGTCGAAAGTGCTGCTTATCGCTCTCCATATTTAAAAGGACACCCACCAAAAACTACTGCGTAGAATTAATTGGAATTTTTCACACACAAGCCTTGCTATATGAGCTCTCAAAGCATATAAAAATTATACGGCTTAAATGTGAAGTTCGGTGCAAAAAAATAGAATTAAATCCTCTGTCGGGAAAAAACGAAATTACTTTCCGAACAACCCAATATTAACATGTGTAGTTCTGTTTAATCTTAATAAATTAATTGTTTGTTTAATTCGATTCTTCTTCTTATTATTATTTTCAAAAATACACTTTAACCTTACATGTATATAGATATTTTCGAAGGGAGGGGGATTCCTCAAAATGCGCTAACTCGACACTTTAAAAATTTTCAGAAAAATGAACGATCCTCGCTACTTGGAAACAGAAGAGACTTGGGGAAAAAGTACCACTTAACGACTGACTCAATGATGAAGCGTTTGATTTCCCGAGAACTCATTTCTTTTTCAACGGACAAGTATCTCAGTCCTTCGGAATCGAAACAATTCTTGGCGAGGTCGATGTGCTTTTGAACAAATATACCCAGAAGCTGTAATGCTAATACCTCCTTCAGTCCGAGTTTTAAAAATCGATGGTGCACTCTGCCTACACCCTCCGGGGAACGGGAATTTGAAGTAAACTCGGAAACGGATGGCCGGCAACTGTTCATTCGATTGTTTTCTTCCAAGTATTTTTTGAAAGAAATGAGAGAGAGAGATGAATACATTTTTATTTATGGCCATTTAATATTCTTAGCGATTCTTTCTTTAATGTCCTCTAATTATTTGTCATGCAGACATGTTTGCCTTATTGTCTTACAGTCGATCCGTGTTAGAAGGTAGTAGGTAATCATTTCCAAAAGATCACAGTGCTAAGCACACTTTCTGAGAAACCATTCTGACCAATTGAAATGCTGTTTACTACAGAGAGGACATGCGCTTTTTCTTCGTTCGACAGCGCCTTCATGGAAAATTATAACCGTTCCTTAGTGGAGGACGGTGTATTGAACAATTATATGTCGGCTCATCATTCTCTGACTAATCTATGAAAAGTATCGCTTTATCAACTACAGTACCATTTAGTACAGATTGGCCAGAAAATGACTTTTCCTGTTTGGAGGCTTCAACATTTAAAACAAATGAACGAAACGGAACAACATTTTATATACACACTGTGGAAGGCATAAAAAAAATCGTATTAAAAGTTGCCAATAGAAGAAATATTGGAGCTGCTGTCGCTTACGAACGAGGACATTTGCATATCGAGATGGATTATGCAAAATTCGTAATGAATGCGTGACAGCAGCGCCTTATCTTACTTTATCTATTTTTTATCTTACTCCCCTCCCCCTCAACAGCTGATGAGTAAAATACCAAAGTTAGATCGAATCTGAGCAAACTGAACATCAGGTTACTAAAACTATATTTATTTCAAAAGTAATGGACACAGGGAGCTATCTAGTGGCGATTAAAAAGTGCTCCAGTTTAAAATGCACATATGTATCACCGTCCCATGAGTTCGATTTCCAGAAATGCACGGATGGTACGTCCGGCTATGAGAGACGTTCGTAGGTGATGCATATATGACAGGCTCGTCGCGGAAGAGTTAAATAAGTTAGGGAAAATACAAATAAAAAGGTTTTTAAAAGCATACTTCCTTTAGTATATTTAGATTCCCCCAACATGAAAAGTCTGGAAATTAAAGTAAAAATAGGCAAAGCCTGTAGGAAGCGAGAGGTTTTGAAATCTCTGTGCAGTTTAAAATTTTAAGTATCAAAATGTTCCCTTAAGTGAACATCTTTTTTAAATTAAAAATCTTGGTGATGCAAATGCAAAAAAGAAATTTGCATTTAAAATGATTTAAATGCTTTCTGCTTGGCCAATGGACTGTCGCATGATTCAATTGTGGATCACACCTACTATCAAATTGTACCGAAATATAAATATAATTAGATGACGGTTGTAGTAAAATTTTGCTTAGAGTTAATTTTAAAAAATTAATATAAATAATTGCATGCAAGTTTAATTGATAAAAAGTGCTAAACTTACAATTCACTTTTTATTAATTAACAACCTAATTAAAAAAATATGTAAAAGTTTTCTCAAGTGAATACCTACTGCCCAAGAAATAACTAAAGGGCACATTTTGTAGCTTCAACTCCAGCAATGTGTCCTGTAGAAAAATTTGGCATCAATTATGTTGCATAACCCAATTTATAGATAACATACCAGCGTAAAAGCATTATCGTGTTCATACAGCTATAGTTCGGTTTTCAGTTTCTTGCTAGATTCCAGCATCTTCGCGAGTCATCGCGAATCGATTTAATCAAGGTTGGAAGCATTGCCTTATGAAAGGGCTTTGACAAACATTCCATCACCATAATGCAGCATGACGGATACGCCGCCTCACACGCCCATCGTCCTAACTCAAATATTTAGCTTTCTGCTCTTTTATCCGCACGAAACACTCCTAAAAAATCTACCTCTCTCTACAAAGAGGGGGGAGGAGACACCTCAATTTAATTTACTAAACAGCGCTCGTTTAGCAAATTTAATTTCCGCGGCAATTAAGTGAATGTTTGCTTAAAGGCCGTTATAATTACATTCAAGTCCGGAAGTGACAAAGGTTTGCTTCCGTTAATATAACCCCCACTCCTACCAGCTGCATACCTATCTCCCTTCGTAGCAAAAATGGACCGGTTGACAAAAAAGTAAATATTTAATTTTGTGGGGGCGGAAAGTCGCATGGAAGGGGTAGATCTTCCAAAAACTCTGCCACTTATTCGCCATGCCTCATTATTTTGGCTGTGCCGGAATTAACATAGTATTTAATCATTGCTGTTTTGGAGGAGTGCCGAGTGAAGGCAGGAAATTCTGATAAATCTGGAAGCAAAGTCATTTCAGAAATGTTTTTGGGTTCAATTCCATTAAGTTATCGAGGGAGAAAGAATGGGAAAGAGGAAACATTTCGTAACAAAAAATAATAAAAAGTTCTTTTTGTTCCTAGTTGATTTCAAAGCAAAAAATAAAATTATAACTATACAGTTGTTGTCTTTATAGATGTATCGTATGTTCTGTAAACACTTAAGTCATTGAAAAAAAGAATGCAGATAAAATGAAATTTGTTTAGCGTGAAGTCACGTGACATCATGGATTCTCATTTAACTCATTTAGTGCCGAATGACGATATATCGTTTCGCAACAATTAAGAAAAATGCCAACGATGGTATATCATTATGTAAGCGAGGGAACTTTTAAAAAATATTGAATCTACAATCGGCGTTCATTTATTCTTCCTTTATTTCGTTATATGTTTCTTTTTAAATTTTGCAGACATTTTTGTTTTATTTTTTATGAGCGATCCAATTCATCATTCCTAGTCAATTCGTCATATTGGTCCGATATTAAATGCGTTTAAGTATCTTATCAATAAAATAGTTGGTATAGTACGGCAGTAAAAAACTGCATTTGAACATGAAATTAAAAATGAAAGTAGCAGAAATGTGTAAATACTCTTTCTGTTCAAAATTTACCAAAACAAAAGCATGAAGCACCCAAAGCAAGCCCGATTCTAATTATGATTTTTTTACTTCAACTGATACCTGCAGTTTTTTCGAAATCAAAATCCCATTTTGTCGCATCTAAGTGCAGAAGTACCAAAATATATCAGTATATAAATTAACAAAAGTTACTCGGTCTTTAACATTAGTAAAGAAAATTGTGGAATAATATATAAATACAGATCAACAATGGATGGATCTTTTATCCAAAATTTATTATGTATTACAACCAGGAGAAGTCGAACACTTCTCGCATATTCTCTAATAAGGTTCTGCGAAAAACTGTAGACCCTGGGTAAAGCTCTGAAGGCCTTGCATCGCACTGACGAAATATAATCTCGAAATGTTTATTTTTGGTGTGGATTTAAGAATTTTTTTGAATCTCCGGGCCTATATATATGACCAGTTTTATTGGCGATTAATCCGTGGCAATTAGCAACAGGTACCCGAAGATCAAATTTGTGTTTTAGACGTGTTGTTCGCAACTGATTGAAACCAAAATTCGACACAGAACTACAAATGCAGTCACAAAATGACACAATAAATTTCATATATTTAAATAATTATGCTTTTGAGTTGTGACTTTTACGTGCTTGTGATAAAACCAACTAATAGACGGTCAACATTTTGAAAGATTTGATTCAAAATTGGATAAGAATTTACATTTTAGATGCTAAATATGTACATTTTATTTTAGATGCCCCAAATTATATTATTAGCTTTAGATATATCAAATTATATCCTTCTAACTCTCTCCGTTTTGAAATTATCGTGTTAACCAGTAGACAGACAGACTTCTTTTGAATGGATTTCGTCCAAAATTTGAAAGAAATCCACAAATTTGATGTAAAAATTGCGAACCAAATTCCATCTATCTAGTTCAAAAAGTTTTCCGAGTTATTTTTGTCACGGACAGACATAATGCCAGAAATGTATTTTTCGAACTGAGGGAGATCTAAAGCGTGGAGATTCGTCAAAATCTCAAGCTTGTATTTTGTAATGATTATAATATTTTCTCTGTACTTTGTGTAGAAGAAAGTAAAAAGTTAAATAAATTTTATGAAATAATTTCGGAAGTTCTTATTGAAATTTGATACTATATAATATTAAATAAATACAAAATGTTTGAATAAGAAATTCGAAAAGTTGCTTCTGTGAAAAATTTGATACTTTTGCAAAATATAAAGCTAATAAAAATTCTCGTACTTCAAGAGACTTAAAATGTATGTAAATTATTTATTCTTAGGAGAAAAATTCGAAGAAACAAATGAATTTTGTACATTATTTTTTAGATCACGTTATTTTCCCGACAGAAGATTTAAACAGCGATAACTTGAAATAGACTGCCTCTTCACTTTACCAAACACGTAGAAGTTTTGTAATTCTTTTTGAAAATAGGAAAGTGCGTTTTTACAATTCTTCATCATGAACGTCAAAAGTCATCCGATCAACATGATTACAGAATTGAAAGTATTTTATATTGTGGAGGACTTGAGAATTTCTGTAAAGTGAATAGATATGCCATGTTTCTTTTTCTTAAAAGATCTGAAGGTAGGAAAATATATCTATCATACACACTGAGTAACGAATATTTACAAAGGATGTTAATAAACTTTCACGCATAAAATTTTAGATCATCCTATTTCTGTAAAATGTTATTATATAGCTATTTAATTTTGAAAAAATTAGTTCGAATCGATTTCAAAGCTCCCTTTAGGATTCCCCATAGGTAATTCACATCATTTTAAGTTTAAATAATATAGTGTATAAATGAAAGCTTTTTATTCTTTCAAATATAACAACTCGATTTCTAAATTTCGCATATTTTACTAATAGTTCCCAGAGCTCACTCTGCTTTAGTTTTAGCTTAATCGCATTAAAGTCCTGTTTTTAAAACAACGCAAGGGCTCTTTTGGAACAGACCTCATAATTTTGAACCACGATCAAACAACGAGGACGACACCTGAGCTGGCTCCAAGCTTCCATACCACACGGACGGATTTCAGCTCGACGCATTTCAACTTTCACCGTATTCACTTAAACGATGGTTCTTCGGTGAAATCGAATCTCGAACCAGAAGCCCTCCGATTCGGAAAACGAGACCTAACCGCGAGGCCACCTCTCTGTGCGCGTTATTTCTGCCTTTCCTATCCTAGTTGGATTGGATGAAATGACTAATGTAGTTTAAATTAATTGGAGTATTGGTAGTTATTTCTTTTCGCAATAATAGTAATTATTTCTTTTTACAAATTAAAACATTATGTATTTTTTTAAAAGTTCGTCGAGCTTTAATTTTTTTTAAAAATTTTCTTTATTTTACATTATTAATATTTATAAAGATATTTTAAACATATCTCATTTTATCCTTTCATTCGAAATTTAATTTTAAAGAAGATTTTTTATTCATATGTACTTGATTTTCTTTAAAAGTTTAGATTCATTCAAAATCAGACGGAATTTTAATAATCTAATGATACGATGATATCAGAACAGAAAATCGGTACCCAGATTCATTTTGGTATCCGCATAATATGATACGTGGAACATTTTAAAATATACCAAAAACTGAAAAAAAAAAACTTTCATGAGAAAAATATTGTATACGTACCTTTACATTTATTTACCTTTCATTTTTTTCTCCATACAATTAACAATTGACTTTTTTCAAACTACAGACTTAGTTATACTATCTTATTTAGTTTTCAAGAATTTTTTTTCGGGGGGGGGGGGCATGGTAAAAAGGAAACAACGCAATTTGACATGATAGAGTTTTAATAACTAATATTTGAATGAAAACTATAATAAATAAATATAACGTATGAAAACTATAATAAATAAATATAACGTATGAAAACTATAATAAATTTATTTCATTTGCAATAAAATAATTAAAATTTGCCAGAATCATGTGTTAGAGCTCCTATTTCCGCTTTGGTTCTGAGCCGTTCATCCGGCCTTTGAGCAGCCTTGAAGATGCTGCATTAAGTTGAAATTGTTCTGAACTCAAAATATAGAAACACTCAAATTTAGGCTCTTCTACAGAAATTATCGCAGCCGTCATTTTTAATCATTTTTTACAAATGTTTTCTTTTTTTTCCCAGATAATGTTATGTATACTTTTGCTAACATTGTGAGTTTCACCAGCAACTCCTTCTAAGCAAGCCTTTGATATAGTGTCAGTATTTTTCCAAGCACCTATTTTGACCATTTCATCTTCATTGATAGATAAGATTTTGATTTTTACGTTGCCAGCTAGAGCTTTTTGATAACAGCACAACGAAGCAGCGTTAGTTACTATATTCAGATGTTTTATTTGTTGGAACCAAGAAGCACACATTGACCGATTTCATCTTTAAGAAATTGCTCCTTAAAACTTCTCCATAAAAAGTTGTTTCTTCAATATTGTATTTTCTTTTAAACTCCCTTCTTTGTGGACATGATTGTATTCTTCGATCGTATTTCCACATTATTTGATTTCATTGCTAAGTCCAGTACAAAGCGTCTTCGTCACATGATTTATACACGCGCCTTTTGTAACTTTTGTATTGTCATCATACACATTTAATGCTAACAAATGTTAATATGTTTTAGCATCGCCATTTGACAAATGTTTTAACTGATTTTTATCATAAGACCTCCGCAGCATTGATCTCCATGGCATCTGAATATTCCACATAATTTTCGCTGCACGTAGCTTCACGTGTTTGGTTTAGTTATATTAACGTCCCATTTTAGAGCAACACTAGGGCTATTTTGGGATGCACCTAATAATTTTAAACCGTGAGGATGACACCTGAGATTGCACCCCCACTCCAAATTTTCCCACCACACCGATAGGAGGACATTTGATCCGACATATTTAAGTGCACCAGACCCACTTACATGAGGGTTCTTCGGTGGAACCAGGTTCCCAAATCTGAAACTTTTCAATTCCGAAACCGAGACCTTACCACCAGGCCACCGCAGTCCTCACGTGTTTTGGAGCCATATATATCGCATTTCACATTTAATTTCCTTTTCCAAAGTGCCTTTTAGCAATAATACCTTCAGGGGAACCAGTCACATATATCTGGAGCCATATACAAAATTCGTTATCCCTCTACAGATCCCTTTTATCTGTAGTACCTTAAGACAATATCTTTCTCGTGCGAGCAATTGGAACTATATACAGAATTCGACTTAAACTAATTAGACCCCGTTAAAATATCAGAAACAATTCCATTTTTATGTAAATGATGAATGCTCTCACTTTTGGCGTGTCTTATAATATGAAACTGTGATGTTATTTATAACATCAATATTTTCCTCAGACGATGAAAAGAAATGAAAAAGAAACAGCTTTTCGGGAAACTTCTAGAATGTTATCTTTAGAAGACTGCTTTTCCTTGTATAACTAGTGCAAATATTTATTTTACTTCTTTATTTAGTTGCTATCACAGAAAACTACTTGAGAAAATTTCTAAAGTCTTTCCCAATTTACAAAAATCACTTTCCAACGATCTTCTTATTTGCCTCGAAGCATTTACTATCTTTAATCCCGAGGACTAGGAAAGAGAACTAAATATCTTAACACAAGTTTAGCATTTTAGTTCGATTTTTGTTGTGAACTCATATCCGACATTTGATTCAACATTCAATGATCAAATGTTAAATAATCATATTTTATTTTTCATGAAAAAATATTACATGCGATAATTTATCATATAATAGTTTCTCAGAGGCATTGTTAATCGATAAAAAAAAAGTTGATTGAAGTATTTCTTGTTTCTTACTTCAGACATTTAAAGATTTCTTATTTACATAAATGCATGCTTCTACCTTTAAAACAGTTTCCCGCAAACACTGAATAGTCAGAATCTCTTACTTTTTCCTGACCACTTTCTTGCTAACTTTAGAAGCACACGTATGTTTTCTTTTTGATAACCTTTTTAATAATTCAGATATGTTGACAGCATCTATCTATAAAGATACAAGTAAAACAAGAGAAGGTTTTTAATATCTTCTGCAATTTTCAAAACTAAAAAACAAATTTGATATCGATAAGTAATACCAGGGATCAGGAAGCCGCTAATAAACGATGCTGAGAAAAATGTCGATAGTTTAGCTCAGGGAAATTGCTTTGTTTAGAAGTAAACAAAACAGAAGAAAACAGTTAATAGTCTCAACTAAGATGAGCGATTACGAAAATAAATATTATTAATTCTAAAAATTAAATAAAATTTAAAATTAATTATGCGACCTCTTTGTTCACAAATTTATTTACAATTTTAGCCTTTTAAGAAAATTTTTAGATGCATATAACTTTTTAATAATTCATATATGTTGCTCCGTTTCTCCTTTTCCGTCACAGGATTAAGGGCATTTAGACCAGATGTAACGTCTCTCTTTTTCTCACACATAGTTAAGTGCATACAGTCCACCAGATGTGGATCCCACTAGGAGAGTCATTGTGTCTGGCCAATTGTTGGTGTTTATCCAGGTGTGGGAAAACAGATATGTATTCCGTCGCTTCAAATAAATCTATCATGTCTTCCAAGGAGAGATTCCTCAAGTCATCAAGAACAGATTAATCACCAGCAACCATTGTTTTTAAGTGTCAAACCCAGGCATACTTAGGCCGGCGTTAGTTGCGATTTGATTGTAATTGGCATATGCTCAGGAAGCGATTGGCCACAAAGATGGTTCCTGAACAGACTCGTTCAAGTTTAAATCATTGAGGAAGCGTTGCTGAGCAGCTACTGGGTGATAGGGAACTCAAGTTCAATAATGGGAAACCAGATAGTGTACCTGATGAAAATAACAGACGGTTTTTTTTCCCAGAGAAGAAGAAGAAAGGCATCGAATTAGAATTCGGAGAGACTTCGGAATGCAGAAAAGTTGTTCCTGATTTTTTGAGAAGCTTCGTGTGATTCGGGTTTCTGTGTTAGGGTCCACCCGATAAAGATCGGTGGATTCTGGAACGGCTCTGGAATAACCGTTTAGAGTTAACAACTTGTTAGCGGTTTATTGGTGGTTTCTTTTCCCATGTGATGTATAAATTATTTCGTGAGAAAACTGCCATTTGATTTTTGTAAATAATATTGATATAGATGAGAACTATATATATATATATATATATATTGTAAATGTATATGGTTTTGAAGTAAAAGAATTATTTTGTCATGCTACTCTCTTATTTTATCGGCCTGTTTTTTTTTTTTTTTTTCTTTTTTTTTTTTTTTTGCATTAAGTTTTATTGAATGAGTTAAGTCTAAATAGAGTGAAAAAATATCTCTAGTTTTGTCAATTTCGGCCTATTTCGAAGTTTACCATTCCCTTAAAATGCGAATTCCTCTTCCTTGCCATTCAGGGATTTTTATCGGTACCGCATGTATTAATTATTTTTGATGAAATTTTAATGATGTCTTGATCGATATTTAGAATTTTTTGTTTTGTTTAATGTAAACATTTCTTTCATTTTTAATGGCATTTAGTTAATATGGAAGACACATTTTATTGTTCAAATATGTCTCATATCTTTTCGTTTTCAATCTTTTTTTAATTCTTCTACTTTTCGGTATTTTCATCCATGATAAAATTTTCTTTAGCTGTATAGATTATTTTATATTCTTCGCATAAAAAAACCAAAAAAATTTAGGGAATACTTGAAACTATTTTTTCATTTGTTTTGAGAACTTTCATTTGAAATTAGTAATATTATGAAGAATGAGCGAATCAAACATTTTAGTGTCAACTCCTTATTATTTAAATCACTTCATAAGGGTTTTTTCAAAATTATATTTCGATAGTTATTTGAAATTTATTCCAAAAACTCCGTTTCGATTCATTTTTAATTTTTTCTTCTAGCCATTTTGCGTATGTTCCGAATAATTTGCTGTTCCAGGTTTTCATCTGACAAAAACAAACTCTTCGAAAACAAAAACTTATCTCGAATAAGTTATAATGCCGATGCATCTACCCTTTTGTACGAATGATCTAATCGAAAAATTTCTGCAGCAAATCAAAAGACACTTTACCCATTCCAGGTATCGAGGATGAAATGCAATTGCTTATTAAGCAAAACAGAAAGCGAGATGAAGAACAAAGCGAAAGTGGCACTAAACATAGCCTCTTTTTAATTAAAAAAATAGATAGAGGAAGAATGCTGGCAGCAGCAGAGAGCTTTTATTATTAATAAAGCTTTTTCCCGTCGGGCTCTGAGCGTGAAGGATTATGTATAGAAAAGGTAAAATCTGTGTTATTTTTATCATTATTCTCTCCTTTTTTTTTCCTTCTGTCTTGTAAGGAAAAGTGGAATTCTTCATTTTTACGCCAAGGGTATTTATTAAATTTTTTTTATCTCTATCTCGAAGTACGGGTAGGCAGGAATTTGATTTCAAGAGAAAGGAAAAGGGCATTCAAAGTTTTTTTTTCCAGGGGAAGGGAGGGGGATTCATTAAATCTCTCTCGAATATAGGAGAAAATTTGCCCTGGAGACCGCTGGGATATTTTATTCGTAAATAGCAAAGACTCAGCTTCGCATGAACCAAGATGCCACAGGACTGGAAACAAAAACGGCGACATTCTTTGAAGAATTTTGGCTTTCCCAGCGGCAAGCATTTGGATCCATCCCCCCGGATTACGATGTTACTTTCCCCCTTTCAGTGTATTGTTCGTTGCTGTTGTCTTCACTGAATATATATTAAGATGCGTGTAAAGAATTAAAGCTTTTTTAAAAACAACAAAGCAAATGTCGCTGAAATCCATTAGCAAAAGATTAAATTTTTTTTAAAAAATGAAGTTAATGCGTTTCAAAGAATCGGGAGGGTAGAGAAGAACAACCTTGTATATTTTCCATTTAAAAAGTGAGTGATTTTAAGTACCCTCTGATGTGGATGATTTCTAAAATGAGTTCCGTCCTTGGCGTCTTAGTTCGTTTAAAAAAATTTATCTGATTCACAGAATCTAACATTTTGCACAAAATGTGTAAAATTAAACAGAAAAAATATCAATATATAAAAAATGATACAAATTACAATTTAAACTGAGCACTAAGTGATATTCAGTGCAGTCCGTCACATGCGCATGCAAAAGATCTTTTTCTCTTTAATCCTCTCATTTTTTACGAATTCGAAAATCTCAGAATACTGGAAAGCTGGAGTTTTTGTTTCACAGATAAGAAAAATTCCTTGCCCCTTCCATACCCGCAATGACAGACCCTCATCTGAAAGCCGAATGACGGATTTGGTCATAAATCTGCCAACTGACCCACTGGAGCACCATCCTCGCCTGTGGACGTCGGTCCAGATTTTCCCGTAAATGGTCGGTAAATTGAATAGACATCAAAGAACTCAGAAAAACCACAAGAGAGGGAAAAGAGGGGAAAGTGTAGACGCGCACAGATCGTTGGAACGGGGCTTAAGGGATTCAGGACTCTGATCAGCTGCTGGCTGTTAGAAAGTACATGCACAGGTATCTTTTCAGTGTTTTCAGAAAACTTCTTTGAGTCCCAAACCCATCTAACGAACAAAATATACTCCTCATATTTTTAATGAATCACTTTTGAAGAAAGGGAGAGGAAATTTCAAAGTAATGTGTAAGCATTTAGGTTGGCCGACAGGATTTCGGTGAACAGGTGTTTAGGTCATTTCAGTATTCGTACGGTTAATGACCTCCATTCATCCCTCTGGAAACACCTGACTGTTGGGAAGGGATGGATTATGAAGAGATCACAGTGCTGATTACTTCTGAGATTTTGGGCATCCTAAAATATGCATTTCATTAACAATGTGTGACGATGATTCACTCTGTGAAATGAATAACCGGTTCATAGATGGATCAGGCATTATAAGCCATATATTCTCACGTCATTGTAAAACATGACTTTAGCAGCTTTTGAGTACTTCAAACTGATTTCGAAGCTTTCAAATTAGTATATTTAGCGAATCTACAAACTATTTCAATTTATTTCATGTACAAATGCCTATTAGTATCTTTTGCATATCAGTACACGTCATTTCCATCTAAAATTCATGATAAAAGACTAACACAAGGACTGTCGTTACTCAGTGTTACGAACCTGCTATGAAATATATATATGTTACCGAGAATGTCGACACTCACCGGTGAATGTCAACATATACCAAATACCTCGGTGAAAGACCGAATATTTTATTATATTCTTATATACTCGGACTATCACCGGTGTATGTCAACAATCACCGACATGCTCTGGTGGAGGTCAAAACGAGACCCGATGACCACAGACACCACTGTGCGAATACAAGTCCCTGATACCACGGTCGTACAGATGCCCGAAATGTGTTGGTGGTTGTTGCTGGAATAGAAGACTCCGACTTCTATAAATTAGCAAACATTATCCTCAATCAGCTTTATACCCGTAATCAGTTTATAATTTGTCAAGAAAATTTACCTTCCATAGATGAGATTTCTTCTCCAGAAATGTCGCTGAGAGAAGGCTCGGCAGCTACTTCGAGAAGTGGAGGACGATACTATACACGCTGCCGTTCCAAAAAGAAATGTTTCACTACTCAATGCAATTGTAACAGCAAGGGACTCTTGTGCAATTCACAGTGCCGTAACAGTTTAAATTGCTGTAATAAATAAGATAATATAATGTCAACCGCATAATGAAGTTCAATATTATAGCTTTAAGTTTAAAAATTTAATTACTATAATTTTATTAGCTTTAAGTTTAATAGTTTAATTACTATGGTTTTTTAAGTTTAATTACTATAGCCTTTTCCTATTTTGGCATATATCATTCATAATATGTTTTAATAATAAAGTATGATTAAAAACTTAAAAAATATTTTTTCAGCATTTACTATGGTGATTGTTGACATACACCGGTGACAGTCCAAGAATATAATAAAATATTCGGTCTTTCACCGAGGTATTTGGTATATGTTGACATTCACCGGTGAGTGTCGATAGTCTCCAGATTTCGGTCTATCGCGGTAACATTTATATCAGATGAAAGACAGCAACAATAATCAGAGATTTGACGCAAATTTTCTAATTTACAAAACTTTCTAAACGTACATATAAGAAAAAAAGCCAAATAGGGAAAGAAAATTTTATAAATAAGCGATAAGAAGAAAAAAATAGAGGAAAACAATTATGTAACTTTTTTTTGTTGTTGAAACATTTTGAATGAAGGAAAATTTGAAAACTTATTTCATTTGCTAACATAGAGCCGATTATTATATGCCAGTGTCGAATATGCTTCATCCATTAAAAGTTTGAAATTAAACGAATACTTCCATGGGGAGGAAGCGGGAAAACGATGTCTCAGCCTACCATCCTTGGTAACACAGCCTGCTTCACAATATTGTACAATACTGTGCGATATTATGTAATATTAATCAATATTCTACAATATTACGCAATATTGCGAATATTGATAGATGTCAGACAATGTTGTACAGTATCTATGTGCTACAAGGAGTACAGAAAAATTTAATTAGATGCTGGATGAAATTGACATTAGCCTTTGTCTTGTAAAAATGGAAAGTCATCTTGTGTCTTGGATAAATGGAAAGATTGTCTAAAACATTCTCTGTCAACGTTTTATCACCTCGCATGTGACGAAACTCTTAAGCCTAATTTAGGTCAAGCATGGAATGTGTTTCATTTTAACTTTTCGGAAACGTTCCTTACAAATGGGTGTGGTTTATAATTATCATAATCTATACATTGTAGATTCAATCGATTTACAAAACTGAATTGAGATATACTAAACTGCAGAGGAAAACATATCTTATGTGGGTAAAGAGAATTCAGAAGAGAGTTAAGTTGAAAAGTTGTGAAAGTGTTTTTACAGTCTTGCAAATGAATTCGTAATGAATTCCTAAATTAATACTCACCATTCAAATTAATTCGATTCGCTAGCCACATAACAGGTATCATACGCGAATTCATCTGAACTGAAACTGCGCACCATGCTTTCGGCTGGCTTAATGGCAGAATCTTGGTTTGTGTTGCTGGTTCGAACTCCGATTCCTATAAAGATCTTTCATATATGGAAGTGCGGATGTTGTCCATAATATTCAATTTGTAAAAAAAATAACGTTTTTATTTAAAGGAAACATTAAAAAGAAGTTTTTACCATTTAATGGAATACATATAAAAATCTCAAAAAGAAAACAAAAATAAAATAAAGAAAGAAAATGCAGTTGGCTTGTGCATCGCATGATTAATCCGCTTAAACGAGCATGCAGCTTAAACTGCAACACTATCTCGATGAAAGCAGACTCACCACAGAGGTCAAAAGATACGCTGATTACAAAAAATAAAATTACAGGAGAATTATATTTAATATCATTTAATTTCATTTCTTTAATTGTTTACATCTTCTTTAAGAAAACGATTTGGTAATAGTAATTCGTGACATATTTCGTGAAAATCCTACGCTGTTACCTCTTCATGCCTTCGTGATTCCTTTGTGCATGACTCTCTCCCACAAAAGCCGAAAAATCTCACAGTTTGGCGAAGAAAGAAACGAAAAGGAAAGAGAGAGAGAGAGAAATGTATTTCATTCTTCTCCCATCTCTTCTGTCTTTGTCTTCTGATGACTTTTTCGAGGTAATAGAGTTTTTCGGCAGTTCAAATTACAGCGTGGGAAATCGGCCACCATCACTCACTCAACTAGTAAAAAGGAAAAGGGAGAGAGGGGACGGGGGACGCTCCCGCCATTTCTCCATTTTCTGTAATTTAAGCCCCGGTGCCTTTTTCCTCGAATGTTATTAATAATGAAAACGGGAGAAGTCGCCCGCATGGGAAGAAGATGATGTCTTCATTCTTTCTGAGAAAGAAAGGGTTCTGCCTCCCTCTCTCTTTTAATACTTAAAGGCTTGAGGAAAAATGCGCGACTCGAAATGGAAATGAGGGGTTGGGTGGGAGGAGGGTTAGGTGAGTTGTCGTTCGATGGAATAGCATCTGTTGTGAAAAACGGCCTTTACACTACCACTAAAAGAAGCGTCAGGGTGTGTAAGAATATATTCGGTCCGAAATTGCATTCTTTGGACAGTCGGATACTCATTTTTTATGTCTTTTAAATTGCCCCATCGGAGCATTTCACATAGAAGAGAGTTGGGTATTTATGGAAATATACCAGGTTGGGTGAAAGGTCAATTTTAAATACAACGAAAGTTTAAAAAGGAAAGAATAGAAAAAAACATAGGAACTTTGCACAAATTAAGTGCTTAGAAATATGATTAAGCGTCCTATCCAGAACGATTTTAATTTTAATTTAAGGCATGATAAGAGAATAACTGTACATCTCATAAACGTAACAAGGAGATAAAGTTTTAGTTTAATGTAAATGATACATGTTATGGTTTATGTTTAAAATATGTGTTTATAACAATTAACTTTTTTTTTTCTTTTTTGTATTCTAAAAATACAAAGTGAAAAAGAACAATATTCAAAAATTCATCGTCGAGATGATGATTTATCTTTGGGCTTCTATCTGGATACGGGGAAAGAATCATTTTTTTTAATTATGACTGTCTGCGAACATGAAAATTTGAAATCAAATTGAGTTATACGTATGAAAATTGTATGTTACCTTTATGCCAAAGTGATAAATTTCTATATCAAAATCCGTCAGAAGTATTCTTGTATATGCCAACGCAGTAAATAATATTTACAAATAAATGTACGAATGTTTTTATGTGTGTATAATTAATCTATACGAAGGTTAGGCAGCGGATGTTGCTTCGATCTGGAAGTCGCGACTGAACAACAGGGAAAAGCTAAGCACAAAGCGAGTGATTATCTGTAAGTATTTAAGAGGGTTGTAAGTATCACACTCTTAGAGTTCTTATATTTCAATTTAAAAACTTTATCACTGCTCTTAGTCATTTCCTAAAATGTAATATTTGGAAGGTCAGATTAAGAAAAAACGAGAGATACAAAAGTAATACTCCAATTTTTAAATTTTTTGTTGTTATTCTTTTGCTAAGATGGAAAAGGAATTGCGCCAATTTCATACAATAAAGAAATGGCGGGTACTCATATTTGTCAGAATAAATTTTCGGAATTTTATTGGCATGAGCACACACCTATACTATATTCAAGTTCCTGATTGCGTAATTTAAAAAAATTTCAATAAGATCTAACTGTTCCACATTGGAAATTTTTATAGAGTATTATTGCTTAAAGAGGAGCATCATTTTCTGAATCGAATGCAATCTGTTACTAAATTTCATTTCATTTAAAAACAAAATACCCCACAGAATAATTTCTCCTGAGACACCATTTTAAACAAAGGTATTAGAATATTTTATCAGATACTTGAAAAGCTGTAAAATCAAAATAAATGCTAGGAAACTTCTACAAAAGGAAATCTTAAATTCTTCAATCATTAAACGAAAAATCGTTTTCGCAAATTAGAATGAAAGAAGAAATAAATTGAAAAAAGAGGATTAACTCACGGTTTTTTTCTCTTTACAAAAGCAAACACATTCTTCCTGGAAAAAAAATCAACAAGAATACCAGCAGGAAATAGTTTAAATTCTAGTAACCATGGATCTGAGAAAAAAGAAAGCATTATCAAGCTATGTAAACTACCTCGCCAAATTAAAAAAAAAGAAGAAGAAGAAAGGAAAGGAATATATAAACAAAATTCTCATCTTGGTAAAATTCCTAGGCCCAACGATTTTACACACCATTTACTTTAACTCAGAAAAGAGATTTTAAAAATAAAATGCTAGTAAAAAATGAGCCAATTTTTTTTTCCTGCTTGACTTTTTACTTGGAACCACATTAAGGAAGAAAAATTTGGTGACGAAATTAAAGCATTTCTTAAAATTTGGGAAACTGCGGTTGCTTTTCGCTTGCCTAATCAAAAGTCAAGGGGATAAAAATAAAAATGACTAGGTACACATGGCATTTTTGCTTTGAAAAAGCTTTCAGAAATTCTTTGAAGAATTTTCATTTTGCCGCTCGTATATGTGAAGATATCAGCATATATTATATATACACATAGCAGGAGTTAATATTGGTAGAATCAATGCAATGGATATAAAAAGAAAAAAATGACTAGCTGTTTTGAAGTAAAATTAGCAGGAATTTAATTTTTTATCTTAAAATTTCTCCGAGTATTTTGTTTTGGAATTCATTATTCAAAATTAATATTATAACGCTCGTATTTCATCCTGTTAAATAATTTCCTATCACTTCAGCGATGTGAAAGGAATATTATATAGAGCGTATTTTCTATAAATTTTTGTAAGTCTGACGGACTGATGGAATGAAGGGTGATAAAAGGAATATGATAGGCTTGAAGAGCATTCATTTGACTAAATCAAAGTTTTTTAATGATTAAGGATAATTTACGATTTCTAAAATTCAGATAAACAATATAAAAGCAAGTTCCATCGCTGAAGTGGATTTTATAAAGTAGTGCAATTGTTAAATCAAAACGGTGTTGGTTAGAAGATTGAATTAAGATAAAAATTGGACCCACATTTTGATGCCCCCAACATATCGATCAACACATATATATTTTTTGTTTTAAAAAATAGCCATTATAAGTTCCGTCTCCGCATCTTCCATTTCTTATCGAAAAAAAAAATAAAAATCATCATCGTCACCTTCTGTCTGAGCATCGCCTTCTTTTGTTTTCCTTGATGTCCTTTTTCTTGTTTTCCTCCGTAACGGATGGTCAACTCAGTCAAATCATTATTAGTAACTGATTTTCTGAACACCTGAAAATCAATGTTTATGCAGATTACATAGTATATTCAATAAAAAAAAACAATCATTAATTTGACAAAGAATAATGAACATTTTTACGAAGATGGAAAAATACCACTTTTCTAGATTTAATACAATTTTCTATCATATAGGTAATCGTATTTCTTACGATATAAATCTACAGTTATTCCCAATGCACGAAATTACAGGTTTTTATAACTCTAAAAAAATGGTTCTTAACTGCCCCATGATGAAAATTATAAATTAAAAATAAATAATAAAATTTAGAGTAAACTGAGAATATTATCCGCTTTCTCAGGAGAAAGTAAATATGAAAATGATATCCTACAGGTCCAAGAAATGTATAACTTTGCAATTTGTCTTGTAAATGATATACAAATAATGAAAGACGTGAATAATGACACTTTGGTAAAATAAATTTTCATTTTTTCTTGAATACAGGTACAATAAAACTAAACAAATGTTGGAAAATAAGACTGAAAAATAGGGGAACGTTTTGTTCCTCTAGAATGTCTTAAAAAGCCACACGTTTCCAGTTTTCTATGACTTTACCGACGTTAGAAAATATTATTAAACCTATAATAATATAACAAGCATACTACATAATAAGATTTATAATAAAATGAGTTTTTCTCTATTGCTCCTTCTCCCAAACGACCCTTCCTATCCATCACTTCAAGCTCGCACCACATCGGGTGGACTGAATTTCTTGCTCGCATGTATGTGGATAATGAATGGCCACGCACAGACAAGGCATATCTAAATTCAAGGCTTTGTCAATACACAAAATTACAGGATATGGAAAATTCAATCGTACATGCTCCAGTGCAGCTTCATTCTGTAAAGGTAAACGTGTGGTGTGAGCTAGCGACATCTTTTACTGTAGGGTCATTTTTTTTCTAATTATGGGAGACCGTAGGTCCCATCAGTGTCACCCTCAATGGTAAACACTGTGAGAGTCTTTTGAGCAGCCAGGTCATTCCAACACTTCAACGACGTGCATGTCTGGATAGAAGAATTTTCATGCAAGATGGTGCCACTCCTCCACACATTACAAAGCCAGTGATGCAGCTGCCCAAAAGGCATTTCAGAAATGATAGAATTATCAGTCATCATTTTCCAATAGCCTGGCCTTCGAGATCTCAATACTTGTGACTTCTGTTTATGGAGTTATTTTTAAAATGTTGCGTTCAGTGACTCGACTTCAAGTTGAAAGCTCAGATTACGCAACAAACTCACAACGTGACCTGTCGGCATGTCGTGAATCATGCTGTTTATCGTTTTCAACTTGTGGAGGAAAATGGTGGACAGTATACTAAACATGTCTTGCGCAAGTCTAATGACAATTAACAGCGTTTTCATTATTGCTTTTTAGGCTGTCTTTTTGGTCTAAGGGCAATTAAAAGAAAATCCTTATGGGCTTTTTATGCGGTTTTTTGACCAAGAATAATTAAAACCCCATTTTTAATTTTAAAAAAAATGTTTCTCATGGAACGTGGTATGAGCTAGTCTGGTGAATGCGCTATCCCCTAACGATGCCACAAATGTTGAATTCATTCACACATCTTGAAATTCATTTTTTCCGTCACAAAACTGAAACAGTCATGCACATAGAACAACATAGTTGGCATAATGTATAGCTCATGCTAAAACCGGCGCATTTCGATTCAAAATGTCACCTGCAGTCGAATCCACTTCAGCTATACCGCTTACATCGCCATCTATTGATACACTTTTGAACTTTTTTTTCTTCTGTCATGTCGTTTCCCCCTTCTTCAAGTATATTCAGTTCAAATATGGAATCATTATGAACAGTGGCTCTTTTTTACTACAGCATTTTGAAATTGGCACTTTAATTATAATCACTCTGTACTGAAGTCACTGTATTTCGAGTTATCGCAGCTACGTGATTCTAAAAGTACAGGTCGGCTGACCGTCAACCTTTTTAGAATTTGGCTCAAAATGTGACAGGCATCTACACAGTAGATGTTAAAACTGTGTACGGAATTTTATTCATCTAGCTCTTTTCGTTTTGTATTGTTTATTGTTTTAACATATATTCGAGCAGCCAGGCGGACAGACTTTCTCTGAATGGATTTTGCTCATAATTCTTTAGAAATGTACCAGCTTTGTGTAACGACGGTTACCAAACCTCACCTGTTCAGTTCAAAGCATTTTTGGACTGTCTTCATCAGAGACAGACATAAGGACAAATGACGATAGACTGAGAGACAGACGAACATTTTCCAAAAATGAGTTTTTCGAATTGCAATATTTTCTCTATACTTGGTATATGAAGAAGTAAAGAAAACAAAACAAAAATCATTAGTGTTGCTTTTCTTCAGTGCAATAGCAACTATTCTAGAAAAGGCAGGTTGTTTGTTGTGATTAATCGAATATTAATCAAAAAAACATCTTCTAACATATATAAAGATAAACTTCTATGACAGTGTAACAAGTAAATTGAAGAAATAAGACGTGTGAATATATAAAAAGAAAACCTTCCAAACAGGACAAAAAATAAGGTCAGATGTCTAGCGTATTTAGCAGATTTTGTATAATCTGCTGAATACGCCTAGATATCTGCCCTGAGAATTACAACGAGATAAATGCTTATACTAAGTTTTTTATTACATGTGATTTGATAAGTTGTATCCAACGTTTCCCGATGATCTTGTACATAAAAATCGTATTTAGTGCTACTTAATTTGCCAGGATGATAAACCGTTATGTTTTCACCATATTGTCAATATCAGAAGTCACTGATTTAGTGTCTTCTTCTAAGGAAGGACTCTCTCCACAAAACCTCGCTTTCTTTAACCACTTTTGGCTTTTGGGGAACCTCAAAGCCAAGAAGTAATCGATACATCCCAAGAAGAAAGAAAATACAAAGAGAGAGAGAGAGAGGGGAAAAAATCATCCCAAAATAAACAAACGCGTCCATGAAAATAAATAAACAATACCCAAAGAAAAGAAGACATAAGAAAGAGATAAAAATCAAGCTAGTGTGAATATGGGATCATATTATTTACTAGCCAACCAGAAAAATCACTCTGGCCTCTCTTACAATAAAAAGGAATGCAGATCGATGGGGGGGGGACCTCGGGAGGGGATGAAAATGTCCCGAAATGTATAGATATATAGAGAGGAAATCTAAAGATCATTTATTCTAGGAGACGTTGGAATACTCTTTTCTCTTCAGTTGAAGTAAAATCCCCCCCCCTCCTTTGCCAAGGACCGACAAAAGATGCATGCATCCCTTCTCCGGCAATAAAAATAAATAAAAAAAAGGACACAAAACTGAGGAGAGTAAAAATATATACACGCGAATAAGGAATGCAGTCTTTCCTTTCGAGGAGAAATGACTCTGCTCCTTTGAGTGTACCTGCGGACTTCCCAATGAATAGGGAGATGCTGTTCATTATTCTTGGGAAACTGACACTTGTTACCTTTCATTAAAAATTTCTTTTTGTTGTTTAAAAAGTCAAAAAAAATCAACTTCGAGATTTTGGTGAATATCTACGTTTCAGAATTCCACCGAGTCTGAAGAATTTTTCTGATTGTGTTTCCATAACTGTAACCAGCAAGACTCCTCTCCCCATAACTTCTCATTTATTCTCCAAAAATGCTGTGCTAGGCACTGGCGTACAGTAGTTTCGAAATATTAATCCCTGACATAAATTTAGCATTTTTACTTAATCTATCGTATGATCTATGATGAGATTTTTTTGCCCTAATTGATTGAAAAAATCTTACACATAGCTACAATAGCAGTCATAGAATGACATACCAAATTTGATATATTTAAGTCACTGCACTTTTAAGTTATCGCCTTTACTTGCTTCTGAAAAAGAAGACCGACAGACGGTCAATCCATGTATAAATTTTGCATAAAATGTGATAGGTTTCAACACCACAGATGATAAATCTGTTTGCCGAATTTTATCCATCGATCCCTCTTTATTTTGTAGTTATCGTGTAAACGCATATTCGAACAGATTAATTGAGAACGAATTTTGCACAAAATGCTTTAGAAATGTATTGATTTCGTGTTAGACAATATACTAAATTTCATTCATCTAGTTCAAAGGTTAATAATAATGCATGTTGTTAATACTATCCGTCTATTTTCGAGTTATCTTTGTCACAAACAGACAGGCATAATGTCAAAATTGTATTTTCGAACTCAGGGATGTCTCAAACGTGGAGATTTGTCCAAATTTCGACAACGAATTTTTTGACGAATTTAGTTCTTTCTTTATGCTTTATATACGAAAAAGTAAAAATTAAAATAGTCCGATAAACGAGATTTCGCCTTTTGTTTTAAGATCCAAATTGTATATTTCTGCTACATTTTGATAGATGTTATTTTTCAGTTCACGGAAGTGATCTTCCCTAAACTTTCTCTCACAGTTAAAGGATTATACGCACTTTTTCTTCGTCACAAAAAAGAAAGGAGGTGTGCTTCTATTAGTTTGGAATGATATAACCCAAGTTTGATACAAATATGCATTGCAGTGTTATGACCATTACAGAAATTTGTCAGTCTGTTTTATCCCATCTAAAGAGTTCAACTAGGTCCGAAGCTACAGACAGAAAAAATTTATGCCAGTTTTTATAAATATATCTTAATACGTTCTACGTTCAAGAAAGGTGTTTCTGTACTACACGTGAACACATGCCCTATGCTCCTATTCGCAAAAAGCAGAAAATTCTACATAAGAAAATTCAAGAAATAGTTTTCTTGATTAGTCATACATTTTATTCACATCGAGCCACTCCTTATTTTTATACAATTTCCGATAAGCATTTCCATATCACGGTTAGGAATATTAACTAATTCCGCGAGAAACTCGCTGGGTTTCGTTAAAATAGAGATGCTCTGCTTTTTCTCGCAATCTACTGATCACTCACATTCCACGTAAACGTCTATTTTTCTCGACTGAAAAGCAAATAAGAAATCTTTTCTGCATAACTTTCAAGACAATGGGAATGTGCTGCCTTCTGGGGATAGAAAGGGAAACTATTTTCGACAAAAGGACAGGCAGACAGCTCATTGGGAGGTTCATTCAAAATTTAACAGGAATAGGTAACTATGAGGCGAATACTACATAGTAATTTCATCCGCCTAAACAATTTGTATTTTAAATTATCGCATTTGCATATAAACCAATCGATTTTTGCTTTTTGAATACCAAATAATAATAATAATAATCTGCGTTGTAAAACTTAACCACATTTGAAAAATTTCATAAAGAACTGTTTTCGAAAATCGTGGTTGTTTTAAAAAGTTTGATTTTCATATAAAGTTAAATCTTTTGAATCAAACCCATGAATGAGCTATTTATCTAGAAATTACTTGCTCACAATCATAATTGTGTACGATAAATGCTGCCAACCTTTTAGGTGATGTTTAGAAATTATTATGTGACAATTATGCAAACAAGCATTTAAATAGCTTGGTAAATAATGATGATGAATACAAAAACTCAACTGCAGTACAGACTAACCAGAATATGCGTTTGACAGATTGAAGCAGAATTTTTAATGCTTCATAAAACCATATTGAGGTAAGTGATAAGTTAGAAAGTCCATATTTTTGCAAAAAATATGATTTTTTTTAAAAATTCAGTATGTTTAATATATAAACAGTTTCCTTTACAAAATCGTTTGGAATTTTTTAAATCCATTTTTTTTCGGAAAATTACATTGATTTTTATATTTGTATTTATATACGTAATTTAGGGTCCACGGTGACCTGGTGGTAAGGTCTCGGGTCTGGAGGGTGAGGGTTTCAGGCTCAATACCCGATTCCAATGAATAACCGTCGTGTAAGTTGATCTGGTGCATGTTAAATCCCTCGGAGCCAAACGTCCTTCCACTGGTGTGGTGAGGTGGTGCCAGGTCAGGTACCGTCCTCGTCATCTGCCCACGGCTCAAAATTACGAGGTCCGTCCCATAATAGCCCTAGTACTGCTTTCAAATGGGACGTTAATAAAACTAAAAAAACACGTAACCTATTTGTATAGAAATATTCTATAACTGTTTTAATGTTTCACAATGTAATTTTTTTTTTTTAAATTCCTATTATCTCTCAGTCGATCCGCAAAATTTAAAGAATCCACTGTAATACAGCTTATTTTTTGGTTCAGGAACTACATAATATATTTCCAAAGCTATCTACAAAATTTTATAAGCTTCTAGATTAAACTATTTTAGCTGCACACCTATTTTTAGTCCCTTCAAAATCCTTTTTTCAATTAAAAAAAGCTTTTTTAAAAATTATCATTTGAGTGATATATTTGGTTTCATAAATGTGTTTCAATCTTTTTTTATTCAAAAATATAATTACTTTAGAGCGCTTTTCAGGAAGTTCATCTCGAGCATAGCTACACATCTAAAATTTTTCTAAAGTATTTTTTTTTCCAAATATAATTTTTACTCAATTTCTTTATACATTTTTTGACACTTACTAAATTAACCTCGTTTTATTTTTCTAAGGGCGGAGTTTTGCTATCAATTTTTCACTTACTTTCTGAAATGTAAAAGTTTTAAAATACTGTCTTATCTCAGTGACAATATAGTATTTTAATATTTTCAGAGCATATTTACGAATAAATCCTTTAATTCTATATAAGTGGCGGCAGTTGAAATTGAGCTGAAACAAAAAAAAATATGTAATTATAATAAAAATATTCTTCTTTTATAATAAATTTCTTTCTTTTTAGAGTTTACTCTAATAAAAGCTTGTTTTTAAAATTGTTATTATTTGAGTTTATCATTTTTAAATAAGCTAAGTGTCTTTCATTCTGCTTTTTTTAAAAGTCTGGTGAAAATTTCGATCGATTGCTGGACACATTTATTAGCTTTGCAACTCTATTTATTCGTGCGTAAAATAATGCAGCAGCAGCGCTTTGATTAATAATGGAATCCTCGCTACTGAATTCTTTAGAGATCAGGAATTCTGTAAGGATCTACGCATGCGCACAGCGCTGAATTACCTACAGCATTAATTACAAATTCTTCTTTTGCACTTCAGAATCCGAAAAATGTTGATCTTTTTGCTTGCCCTGTAATGATTGGATGAAAAAAAGGTCACTGGATTTTGGTAACGATTTATTGGTCCGTGCAGATAGCGGGCTCTACTTAAAATTACTTACCTGGCAACTTAATTGGCTTGCTATTAAACTCGCCTCCGTAATTAGAGTAACTCAATAAAATCTGTCTAACTCTTCCAAAGGGAATGTCGTATTTTCAGTTTATTACTTTATTCCGATGGACTTTTTTTAAAAGGTTGGCTCTTTATCTAGAAGATAAAACTGTACTTATCATTGATTAAGGACTCTCACTCCGTTATTAGCACTTGATTTATAGTTATCATTTAAGGTTTCATTCGTGTTTCCGAACGAGAACAATTAACTTTCTTTGGAAAGTTTGACTTTTTTTTTTCTTCTTACAATTTTCATGCTATTTGAAAATTTTCATTAAATCTTATTTCGAATCAAATCTGCCCCAGTTTTCAGCACTTAAGGACGATCCGGTTATTTCTGATTTTAAATGACTATCAAACTTAATTTTTCCTCTCGTAAATTCGCCAGATTAATTTTTTAAAGTCATAGTTAAAGTTTTCAAATAAAGAGACTGAGATACATTTGAAATTTAGGATGGTTCTAGCAAAGAAATTCCTTCATCTTATTAAATAAAATGGTTTGATTTATAAATTTCAGTTAGTAATAATTTTCAAGTCAGAACACGACATATTTATAAATAAGAAACCAAAACATCTAGCTTTAACTTCTTGGGAAAATGTTGGAATTTCATGCTCGTTTTTCAATTTTAAATGTTGACACCTTAAAAATAATTAATTGATAACTGGGATATTAAAACATCTAGATTTAACTTCCTTGAAAAATGTTGGAATTTCATGCTCGTTTTTTAATTTTAAATGTTGACATCTTAAAATGTTAATAATAATTAATTGATAACTGGAATATTAAAACAACAATTTTGATATTTTTTATAACTTCTGGAGTTATTAAAAGAGCAGCTTTAGTCCGAATTGATAAAATATTTATCATGGCCTTTAAAAAATTGTTGAATTAGTGATAAGGCGATGAATGAGCAGTTAGGACAGATTGGAAGTTACATGTATTCATTTGAATAAAAATCATCTTTATTTCAATAATAAAGAAAATGAAGTTTTTTTTGAATAAAATGTTTTTGCCATTTATAATCTAATAACTTTTTTATCGAAAAATTATTTCTATTAAGCCGAAAATTTGCTCAAGTTATTAAATATTCATCCATTAGTAAAAACTTAAACAGTTATCACAAGAGTATTAAAGGAAAACAATTTGACAATTGGTAAAATAATCCTTATTGCTGATTCTAACGATCTGTTATAACAATAAGTTGACTTCTTTTCATTAAAATAACTATTATCGATTCAAATAGAGTTTTTTTAGCAGCTTTAATTTTTTTATCATTATATAAATGTCATTGGTTCAAATATTTAAAAAATTAATGTTGCTCCTTTCGCAAATTAATTCGATTGAGCATTCTCAAAAGAAAGTTTCATTTCAATAAATTTATACGCTAGAATCACCGATTCCACGTGCACTGAATTGTCATGCTTTATAGTTTATGAATGATTCATTCTAATTAAAAATCATAGCTTCTTATTTGAAATTATTAACGGGAACGAATACGAATCAGAATCATCATTTCCAAACTCTGTTTATCTTTCTGAAAGCCAATTAGAATCGTCTCGGAAAAATTCTTTCGCAGATTTTTTTTTAAAAAAAGACTGAAAATAAAATTAAAAAGTTTAGCTTGAGGCGAAAGATAAGTCACGATGTATCATCGCTAATTAGTTTAATTTTTTAACAGCAGTTTGTAGAATTAATCTTGGCAGCACGAATAACTTTTTCTATGTGTCATTTTTATCATTGGCAGTCATTTGTGCAATGAATTCAATTTATCAATTGTAAACATTTTATTCTTTGATTATATGCATATGTGATATTTGCGAACTCGAAACAAAAGTTCGCATTCCGAATGAATTAAAAATTTACTGGCGATTAATTTATTCTAAATTTCATCTGCTTTTTTTCCAATTCTTTTTCAATAAGAATCGGGACGAAATATCCAATTATTTTTCAAAAGCGGAGCAGAAAAATGTTTTTTTATTATTATTATTTATTACGCTTCCTTTAGATATTTCTGTGGGAGAAAAAAGTTGAATTCATTTTTCTGACTCAATTGCGTCCAAAAAAATTCATAACAATAGAGAAAGAAATACTTAGAGTAAGATTAAACATACCTGCAATAAAAAAAGAGAAAACAAAGGTTGTTCGTATTAATAATTTCATGAAACCTCTCATTGAATTTGAAGAGGCTCAGTTTTTTTTTTGTTTTTTTTTTTCATAATAAAAAGCAGCCTTAGAAATTTTCTGTAAGATTAATTTATTGGCAAGAGCTGAGGTCTGATTCTAGCCGTTAAGATCAGCCCAGAAAAATAATTATATTTATTTAAGAACAAAAAATACTAATCTAAATACATTTTAAATTAGAATTGGATAGCTACTCGCTGTTTTGTAATAAATTGTTAATAACTTGATTCGAGATGGTTTTGGATGAGGCCGAGAAAAAATTAGAAATAAATAAGGAAACGCATGTTTGAGGAACTCGCGATTAATTTTCTGGATTTTTCATTAAAAGCGCGCTGTTTTTCTTCCGATGCCATTATTGTCGGATTGGGTTTCATGTTTTTAATAATTTACGATCCAAGGTGATTTAAGATTGTATGAATAAAATATGACGTCTTTCTTCTGCAGTTATAAAAAGATGGTTCGCAAAAATGAAAGCTCGTTCAATTATTTTGAATTCTTTCTTAATTATAAACCTTTGACATTAAAAAAGCAATTTCAATCAAATTTAAAAAAAAAACATGCATATGAAAGACGACATGAAGTGTATATTGCTTAAATTACTGGTTGAGTTTATTTTTGTATATATTATATTATTCCCATTCTTCGAAATACAGTTTCTTGAAATGCATTTAATATAAGAAAATGGAATTAATAATAAAAACATAATTTTTTTCTCTCCTTTCGAATAAAATAATTTTAAATTTCATATTTTTGTTGTAAATGTTTTTGTACGAATGATGCAAGAAGTTTCAGGCTCGTAAAATATTATTTATTGTAGAATATAATTATTCTTAAAAAAAATATAATTTTGAAAAAATGAGATGTAAAAATAAAATTCCATTACATGTACAGGAAAGAAATTTAACAGTACCATTTAATAGAACATTACAATTCAAATGACTTGTAAAATTTTTAGATTTAATGAAGAAGTTAAAAATAGTATTTATTACAAAAATTTAAAATAGACTGACGATTTTTAAAAATTATTATTATAATAAAACCTCTTGATCTCGAATCATTGTGATTAAATTTTGGTCTTTTTCACTAAAATAAATAAATTTGTGAAATTAAAAACTTTGTGAATTAAAAAATGGCAAAAGAATTTCAGAAAATTTATTTTCGGACATTATTTATGCAGTTTTTGTTATAATTTTGCCGAAAACTGAGTTGAATAGTTGTGAAAAGAACATTGCGGTGTCATTACTTCGAATTTTAACGGATAATATAGGTTTTCATTTTTCCCATAGAGGCTGTAATTAGTTTGATGCACACAATGATGTGGCGAAGAAAGGAAAGGGAATGTGACATTCCACGCCTCCAAATGTTTTCCTTGAATCTATATGTGGATAAATATGATTACAGTGTTACAAAAAAAAATATTTCTCAAGTCGGTATTCTTGCGTAATACGCACTATTCTGACTGCATTATTTTATTTTAATTTAAAATTGAGTACCGATTGTTCATATTGCTAATTCAAGTGCTGTTTAAAATTTTGCTACTTTTTTCATATATTTTATTTAAAATGATGGTATTTTAAAGTATAAAAAACCATTATTAATAATATTTTTTATTATTCAAAAATTGATAATTTTATATATTAATTATATATTTAATTTATATTAAATTACATATTTAAGAATACCACATATTTTAAAAATAATATTTATAATTTTTAAGACGTTCCATATTTACAGCAACTTCTTAAATGAAAAAAAAAAAATGTTTTAAATAGAGTAAACTCCCAATTATCCACCAATATTAATCTCAAAATATTGTCAAATTCAATAACATATTAAAATAAAGACTATAATATTAAATAAATCCTTATTAATTTGTAAAAAAAAGTAGGTTACCAAATTTATTTACTTTATTTTTAAACAGAATACAATAGTATAAACTATTGATTGATTCTGTGGAGTCAATTCAACGTGAAGAGAGGGGTGGAAAACTCACTTTCTCGTCGGAATAGAGCGAATGAGATGTTTATTTGTTGTTGTTGTAGACGGGGCATAGATCGCTTAAACTTCCTGTAGTTGTTACTGGTTGCTTAAGCATTTAAAACTATTTTAAAGTTTTCTTTAAAATTAAATCATATCGATTGAAAGAGTCATTTCAGTCACTCTTCAAAGAAATGGGCAAATATGTATAGCTTTTTCTCTATTTAAGTGTCCGAATAAGCTAAAATTTACTTAATATACGTAAATTGGAAAGGTCCCACACTTTATTCTTTTCTTTTAAAGGAAATGCTTCTAATAAAATAAGAGCAATTTCATGAATAAAAATCGAATAATTAATAAAAATTCAAGGAATGAGAAAAGAGTCATCACAAATTTGTGCCAAAAATATGTTCCGTTTAATATTACGAATTTTAAAAATCTGTTTACATTTAAATTTGTTTATATAGAAATATTCCTCACCCATTTCACGATATCAAATTATTTTTTTGTTCTATTAAAATTGGAACGATATTCGTGAACATACTACGGTAAGATACTACGGCAAGATAAATATTTCTATTTAAATAAATCCTATCAATTTGATTATCTTTTAAATTAGAATAAATTCCTTTAAAAGATCAATTTCAATGCATTTTTCGTTGCAGAGAAATACAAAGAAAAGTGCGTGTGTCGTTGTCTTATATTCTGTGGTACCAAACAGATTGAAGTTTCTTGTGCAAATATATCCAATTCTCATTTTTCCTATTACATTCATTTAATAAATTCATATTCCATTCTACTATAATGCGTTGTTCCGATATTTTATTTAAATTTAAATCATATTTGTGAAAGAATGAATTCAAATAAATTCACGCCAAGATTTTATCCAATTTTCAAAGAAAAATTCAAAGAAAATTAGGTCCTATTTTTTAAAAAAAAATTTTAGTTCCTATTTCATTCAGTAGGGGTGAAAATTTCGCTGTGGGACAGGTAATTTGCATATTTTTCGACATACGATTTTCAGTATGTACTGCCATCTAAAGGTAAAATTAATATTATAAGTAGAAAATTGTTTGAAACTGCAATAGATTTTATTGTATTCACATGAAATTATTAAATAGCATGACTTCAAAATAGTAGAGATAGAGATAGATAGATAGACAGAGAGAAAGATTCGTGCAATTCGTATTCCTATCGCATATGGAACAGCACACAGCTGGATGTGTCCTCGAATGAAATGGAACTAAAATAAACAATTTTATGACGGTTTTTAAGCTGTTATTCACAGGCGGAAAAAATGTTTTATGAACATTATTGCTTGGACCCTCCCTCCCCCCCAAAAAAACTCTAAAGGAACCCGTTTCATAAAAAAAGAATGTGGCAATAAACCGTTAGTTATTTGTGTATTCATTAATGCAGTTTCTTACATTTCTATGATAAAATAATATCTCCGTGCATAATAAAACCAAAATATATTTTGTAATAAACTATTATTATTCCCAAGTATTTCAGAATTGAGACATTTAGGAAATGTCTTAATTCTTAGGAAATGAGAAACTAGGAAAAGGAGTTTTTTGTTCTGTTTTTAAAAAACACCCCACCCCACTAAATTTCGTGTAGTATATACGTAGCTCATATCACGTTTCGCTGTTACAGAATTGTTTTTAAATATTTGAATAAAACGGGAAAAAATGGTTGCTAAGACAGTTTCTCTTATTTCTTTTAACTTTTTCACTTATTATCTAATACGAAAGGAGAGAGAGAGAGAGAGATGTGCATATAAATTTCAGCCTTTTCCTTCCCTTTTGTGGCAAAAATTTATATTAATATAAAACCACTCTTTATGTATTCTGATTTTTAATTTATTTTCTGTATTTATAAATAAAACATCTTTATTTAACCTATTGTTGATCTCCCCTTCAATGAACCGGTCTTTACCACTTCATCTATATTCTTTATTGTTAAACACATCATCGCATTGTTCTGCAGTTTTATCTTTGAACTTTACGCATCTTTTGTTTTATTGTATTCTCTTGGGACTTTTTATACAATTTTAGTTTCCTTATTGACCGTATGTATGGCGCTGTAGAGACTTTTGATACTCTTGTTGCCATTAAAACTCATAATCCAATCCAATTCCACTCAGTTAATCACCCTGAAGCATTGGGCTTTTGTGGAAGCAGAACTTCGTGTTCTAGAAGCTCACGGCAATTAACCAAAAACTATCAGCAGTATATTGCAGTGTTACACATTTTTGTGTTAACCACTGATACACACATGTTTGTGTATCAGTGGTTTTGATCAGGAATATTTGTTTAGACTGAAAAAAATCTTTATCAGTAAAAGTTCATTTTGAAAATATTTAAAACAATTATTTTCATTAACTCTCATTACAATGATAAAAATTGAAATTTCATTGCACATGACCGATTTTCTCAGCATTAAAAAAAATTTCTATTTGCATGTAGCACGTTAAAAAAAAGGTTATTTTTCAAAAGAAGATTTATAAATAAATTCATTGATGCATGTCTTTTATGAGTTCCTGCTATTTAAGAATATCTTATTAATTATTTAAAATTTCAAGTTTTTAAACTGAGTTGATAAATATCGTTGCATAAACTTTTTAAATTTGACAGTATTCAATAGATAGTCAAAATCAGTTGTTTTAGTTCTAATTTCAGTAAAAGAAAACTTTTATAAGTTATCTGTTTGACCTTCACTTCAATTAAGCTAACAGAAAAAATATAACCGAGAAATATTCAGAATGAATGCAAAATAGACGGGGGAATATACTAATTAAATTGAATTCGAAACATTTTTCGAATATGTCAGCATCCCCTAAGCTGTCTCCCCTAAGCAAATTATTAGACGACTTTTGCAAAATCTGAAATACCAGCTAGCTTGAGTCAACATGAATTTTCATAACGCATGCGCACACCAAAAGAAAATCTTTAGAAAATTTCCATCCTAGCCTAATTTTCCGAAATCACTGCTCTTCTTAGTCGCCGCTCTTCAGCGCATACCTTGCGGCGGAACAATTTCGTCTTCGCAAGCAACATTCCAAAATTATAATTAGTCGAACGCAGACTTTTAATGGATAAACTCATTTCGCAAAGATTTTAAAAAAGATATTCACCTCTTTCTCGACGCTTCTGTCTTCCATCTCGTTATGCAACTTCATTACCGGAGCCCCGTAATTTTTAATCAGGAAATATCTCTTTCATCGAATGGCAACTCTTGGCGAAAGGCCCGATTAATGGACGAAAATGAAATAAGGATTTTTATCATAACTTTTGAATGGATCGATAGCCTCGAGGAATTGTTTCAGAAGGAATGAAACAGTATTTTAGAGCGAATTTCTTTAAATTTTTTTAATTGAATACTTAATTAAATATGCTGTCATAATTTTATAAAATTTCTCTCATGTTTTTTGCTTTCTATAGACAGATAACAGAATCTGTAGATAAATAACAGCTTTTTAAGGGGATTTACTATATTTATACAAATGCTTCAAAACTGTCTAAATAAATGAGTGCAATAGAATCAGATGCATTACTAGCATTCGAAATGCTACAGCTAAGTTGTAAAAACTTAAAAAAAATTTCCAGCTCCTTGCTGACAATTCAAACATCACAGTTAATTCGATAAGTATTTGTTAAGGAGTTCACGTGCTAATTTCTCTGGCAGACAAATTATTATAGTATAATAAATTGTAAAAAATCGACTGATGGTTTGTGTATCAGAAACCGCATTTTACTCTTTAATTTGGCTAATCCATCAATGCGAATTTATTACAACGGCGCCAATTCACGTATCGGTAATAATGACAGTGAGCATCATCGAAGAAGTTTTATGCAACAATATTACATTTTATTATTTTGAAGAATATTATTTATTTTTAAAAGGTCAGCATTAAATTTAATTTACACAAATACTGACTTCAATAAACAATGTTTTTGCTAAGCTAAAATTGAGTTCTACTCTTCTAGAGATTGTTAAAAATTCTACTCTATTGCTATTCTTAGAAAAACATTAGTTAAAAATTAAAATTAAAATACATTATAAACATGTTTAAAATTTTATTTTGAAAAAAAAATGATATAATTTTTATTTATAGTATCTTGCTTGTACAGCTTTGTCTTGATTTTTTATAATTTTCATGGGGAAAAAAGTTTTTCTACTTTTTAATATACTAAAAAAATCGTGTTTTTAAAAGTTTTCTTTGTTTTCTCGAAAATCTCCAAAACTTCATCAAACCAATTCATAAGTATTAAGACCTAAAACTTGGAATAGACAAATAACCACTCCAAATCTTTGAACTTCTCACTAGTAAACTTTAAATACCGAACTCAGTTTTGTTAAGTGATTCCCGTGATCTCAAGGACTGGATTCTGATGAGAGAATTGGCGTGACGTGACCAACTTGGGGGACTGTCTTCAATGTGAAGACGTTCCCTTGCCTGTCGGAAATTTTATTTTATTTCGCAAAAGGAAATTATACCGGAACGAGGTACCTAATTTAAGAAATGAGCTTCTGAAAGGAGGGTCGAGATCTCGCGGAGTAGCTATCGAAACATTGTTTTCGCTCTGTGTAATTACCTTTTCAGAGCTCCGCAAAAATAACCCCGATGCATCGAGTTTTTTTCGACTATTTTTATCCCTTGTTATCCATTTATTGATGAAAGGACCCTTTTTCGAGGCTACGAAGGCAGTTTTTAATATTGGAAGAACAAATTGGAAATAGCAATTTGTCTTATATTTTCCTGCTAACAAATTACAATAATTATACAACATACTTGAAATATTCCGAATATAGTACTTTTAAATTTTGAAGATTTTCTGATTTGCTCTGAAAATAGTTTTGATAAAGTATGATATCGATTCAATTTTGTAATAAAAGCAAGACAATATGCATAATAGATTTAGAACAGTTGTGTTCTATTAGCGGAACAATTAATTGAAAAATTCAAGTCGATGATTAAATCCTTTTCACTTTATTTTAATTAAAAATAAATGTTTTCAATTATTTTTCTTGCGTTCTTTAATTTCCTTTATGAAAATTTTCACAACTGCAGTTAAGAAATGAAAAGAAAGAAAAAACATTGGAATTTTATAATTAAAATAAATATAATGTGAAGGATTCTTACCTTTGTATTCATTTCCGAGAAAAAAATTATAAAGCAATATTTTTAATAAGATTTTAATAATTATACTTTATTTTTCATCTATACTTCAATTTAACGTTCTCAGAAATATTTTTTCGTTCAGAAAAATGATCTTCTTCCATTCTTAGAAGCTAAATAGCCGCTGTTTTAGAGATGGTATCTTCTTTTCACAAATTAAGATGGAATGAATTAACATTATTATCCGGTAAGAGAAGTACCGTATTAATTGCGATTTGCAGGGTAAAGACTGATTTTTTTTTTAAATTTTCTGCTTGCGAAAGTAAGCACTTCTCTCTTTATATCCTCAGCATTCAAATTCACTGCATGAGTACGAAATTTAAAATAGACTTTAATAAACATCAATGCATTATTTACCAACAAAGCATGGAAACACTTTTTTTACGAGTCGTGTTTTCTGCAAGTGGGATAATTTAGCTTAGTTATATTAATTCCCCGTTTTAAAGCAACATTAGGGCTATTTCGAGATGGTCCTCGCAATTCTGAACCATTGTCAGACGATGAGAAAATCACCTGTACTGGTACCCTACTCTCCAAGCTTCCACCATCACAACAACGAGAAGACTCTTGGCCTCGCCGGATTTATCAGGTCTCGAACCTGACACCCTCCGCTTCTGAAGCCGATACTTTATTCCCAAGCTACCGCAGCTCCCTGCAGGTGGATGGAATGATATAGACTCCGTACTGGAAACAGCTGAACGCATTCCAGTTGCGTTAACACCAACTGATCAGTATATGTATTAAAAGGAATTGAAAAGAATCAGCAATAACACTAAGAAACAGATAAACGCAATCGACCTCATTTAGTGGTTCAAAATCACTTATTGAAACATTTGCTAGGGCAATAAATATAATCAATTATAATTCTACTGTTAATCTTACCTATCTTGAAACTAATCTCAAACTAATTTACTAAATATCTGTATCATTTTTCCTGAAGATCGAAAAACAAATTTTTAATTTAATTTTTTTGGCCAATCATAATTATCTAGTTTTATTAAGTTAATCTACGTATCTTATCTTAAGGGGGCAGTAGACTTTGAAATAAGCAAAAATGAACGGAAACATGAAATTTTATTTTCATCATTTCATCGCCAAAATATATGTCTATATTCAACCAAAATAGCATTGTAAAATGTATTGTTCCATAAAAAAAATATTTGAAAGGCCTTGAAGGAGAAAAAGTACATTTTAATGATTTCTCTCTAAATGATATTGTAATTAGATTTAAATATCTTTAAAATATTCCAGGTATCTTAATTTTTGAAGAAGTTAAATGGAATTTGATAATAAAGATTTCGGTCAAACATTAAAAGAAAGTGGGGTATATATTTTATGTTTCAAGTTTTTTAGCTCGTTAAAAGTCAATTTTAGTTCAGAAAAGCAAAAAATTCCTATCAAAATTCAGTAAGTGTGCATAAAAATATTTCCAAAAAAATTAGCATTTAATTGGAATTACAAAATTATACGTAGTTTTGCTCCAAATAAATTTACATTGGGTGATTAGAAAAAATAATTGAAAAATTAAAAATTAAGTCGCCTGGAATATTTTGAAAAAAAAAAAATCTAAAAATTATACATCTTTTGATTTTTTTTAAAAAAATAGTATAATTCATTTAAAAAGGATTTTAAAGAAATTTGAGGTATTGATATTTTAATACGTATGCATAAAAAGTTTCATAAACCTAAGTGAATAATTTGCAAAAGGGCTTATTAGAGTTCCCTTAAATCGTATTTTCTTGATTCTTCAAGTATATTTGTAGCTTCC
>JAPMOR010091963.1:0-12810 GCA_026543865.1 Argiope aurantia
TCGAAGGAATCGTATCAAAACTGACAGAATTTCAAACATTTCTTACTCTTTTCTAGAGATGATATACATCGGGGATGTGAAACGATACCTTGAACAAATAAAAAAAAAAGTAGGAAACGAAGCTTCTGAAAAGGAATAGAGATCCTTTTGAGAAAATACAGCTGTGAAAATATTTTCCTGGAGACCGGGGATTTCTTGTCCTAATAGGCATGTTGGAAACTTGCATTCCCTTTGTTCAAGGGGAATTATTTTCTTTTCGGTATATTCAGTTAATGTGTAATATAAATTATTGATTACAAGGGGATACTGATAAAGATTTGAAAAAAGAACAACTTTAGATTTTTTTTTGATAAAATATTGACGAGGAAGAGTTAATCTGTAAATATTTTTTGTATCTGTTCATTCTGAGAGACTTTAAATTTTTCCAAATTATTAATAAACTTAAAATCTTTATATAGTCATCGTATCTATAAAAATTGCTAGAAATGTACACTTACTTATCGTAAGAAAAGATATCTATATGTATAAGAAAGGGGATTTGATGACTACTGGTGAGATTGAGGTATCATAATCCATTAATTATCAGATATCCATAAATATAAACATGCACAATATACACATTCTTACTGTAAGTAAAGATATCTATATGTGAAAGAATGAAAATTTGATGACTACCGTTGTTTAATCTGAGAATAAGGTGTCATAATCCATAAATATAAATGTAATCCATAATGTACACTTCTTTATAGTAAGAAAAAAATATCTATATGTATATGAAATACAATTTGATGGTTTCTGTCGTTTATCCTGAGAATGAAGTACCATATTCCATAATAATGCATAAGATACCTAAATAAAAATTTATAATTAAGATAAGCTTATATAAAGCATCCACTCTATTTTCTGCTCAGTAGCTAATACCTAAACCAACTGAAATATAATACACTTACGGTTTAAAAAAATATATAAAGATGAAATGAAAAATAACTTTTTTGTTTGTTTAAATAAATAAATACGAAATCTAAATTTGTAAACAGTCTTCCAGTCCTATTAGTCATAAAAATTTAATAAAATAAATTATCACACTAGCGATTTTAAAGACAAACCATTCCCTTCTTCTACAATCAAAATTGATCCAATTATGAATAAAACTTGCAATTTCATTATTTTAAAACATTTTAGATACTTTAGCACTTTGTCTGTAATTTTTAAAATCATTATTTAGATGCGATGTTTGCAAATAATCTCAAATATTTTTCAAACGAAATGAACTGACATTATATTATATTGCACTATAATAATATGTTATAATAAAAATCTGTAATTGTAAAAATAAACACTCTAAACTGCGAAAAACGCGGGATGCAATAGAAAAGGGACTGATTGCCAAACCGTGGAAATCGGGGATAAGCAGCTGTAGGGTTAAATACTGTCTCAAGAAATATCCTCTAACCAAAGAAATTCCGCTTGTTGTTGTGAACATTCATAGGGTTAAAATAACAGAATTTAAAGTTTTATAGTTGGATCAATGTTAATTGAAAAAGAATGAATAATTTTAGAATAAAATTTCAATAAGCCAGGATTATTTTACTAAATATAATTGGTTGGACAAGAAGAATGCATAAAAAATAGGTTTCTGATTAATGTAACTTATTTAACTGATCTCTGACACATTTAACTGACTTAAAAACATAATAAAAAATTCTTTACACCTTTTAGAGTTCCTAATTTGGGAATATTTGTTTATATCTTTATGTTTATAAAATGGGATCATGACCTATATTAAAATGAAAACTCAGTATATTGTTTCTGCATGATGATTTATATGGATACTTATCTTCTTGATTTTTTTTTTATAAAAATGATTTGAGTTTCTCCTCATATTAAGTAAATGATTAATTTGAGCTTTTAATGGGCTATATTAATTTAATAAAATGAAATAAGTTATTTTTTGTTAAAATTCTTTTGCATTTTTCAAGGGTCTATGGGGATCTAACTGTAAATTCTGAGATACCATTTACATAAGTAAATTTGCGAGAGAAATTTGAAATGACTTACATAAAGAGTTGTAAATGGAAAGAAAATGTTATATATGAAAATATAATAACGCCTATTCCGAAGATTAACCTTTGCCAAAAGATTGAATAACTGGCTGAATTTTATTAAATTAAATTATTTTAATGACAAGAATTCTATTAAAAATTTAAACTTACAGTGATTTTTTGAGTTTATTACATATGTGTATAAAATACAATGGAAACACTGATGCAACAATGTATAGGTTGGTTTATGTAAGTCTAATGGGTTGTTTCATATTTATCAATATTTTTAAATAATATGTTATTTTATATATATATATATATATATATATATATATATATGCATTGTCTTGTTAACCCATGAAGTTCACTTTTCTATCCTGTACAAAATATTTTTTTAAGAAATTGAGAAACATGTTTATGACATTCTAATGAGTAATATTTCTTTTTTTTAATAAATGAAATATTAGCCTCAAAATATAATTGAATATATGCTAAAATGCATTTTAATTCTTTAAAATTGCAAAAATGTTGCAAAGGTGCCGAATTAAAAATATATTAAAGAAATGGAATGGAACTGACAAAAAATGTTGTTTGTCGAGAATTCATTTTTGTGCTAAATTCACTTACTTAACATGTTCCACGCATAAATATTCTCATTAGCGTCATGAAAACGCATTTGTTTACAAAACAAGATATAATATTTTATATCCCCGAAATGAAAATTATGTCGAAATGTATTAATTAATCAGGCTATTTAATTTATAGTCCATTATTTATTTAAATTCAAAGTAAATTAGCAATTTATTCATTTTCTCATGCAGTCAACTTGGAATATGATATGCCTTATATGGATGGTTTGCAAAAATGGCGGAAATCACAAATCATTCCAAGAAAGACATTATAAAGCAAGACATTATTTATTTAAGTCTCTCTTTCCATTACGATCCGGCATGTATATCGCTACATTGGTTGGACCATTTGATCTCTTTAGGACTCTAAATCATTCGACTGGTCTTAAAGCCATTTGAAAACGCCCAGCCATTAGGGACCCAAAAACAAAGAAGGAGAGCGATTAAACGTTGCTTTCTCTTTCAATAATAAATTATTGCATTAGTCACGAAGATAAAACGTTGACAAAATCTTAAAACTCGTTCGCATATATTTATAAGCCTTTCTTGTACAATAAAAGCCTGGTAATGTTTTACCACCAACACAATTCTATTGGCATAAATAAAACATTTCTATGCTGATCCTAAATTGTATGTTATTATTAAGTTGTTTTATAATTTATATTGTTAAGAATGCCATAAATAAAACATTATGTTGAGTAAGTACTATTCTGAAGTTCATCATGATAACAAAGGATATTTATTTCATGGTACATACTGTGAAAATATCATAACTATATGATCCAGACAAACAATCTGATAAATTTAAATGTATTGCCTTTGAATTTATGATTTTCTGCCCGTACTAATTATCGATAAACTTGTGAAAGTGTTTTCATTAAGGAAATCATAAAATTTTATAATTCCTATCTTTATGTTATGAATTGTGTGATTCCGAGGAATTCCCATCAAAATCGGGAGGAAACATCAAACATTTAGACGCGATGAAAAGCTTTGTTATTTAATGAACGATTATTGCAGATTTCGCAAACATATTCCATTCTTCTGTAACTAGTTTATAGAGTTATGAAACTTTGAATTTCATTATTTTAGATTTACCATCGCAATTTCCCCGAAACGGATTGCATTGACTGATGGTACTATTCGTAATATACATTCAAATATCCTGAAATTGTTCAATATAATGATAATTAAAGTTATAGTCAGTGTTAGACAAAAACGATTTTTATTTTAAAAATATTTTATAAGATATGGGTAGCAGGATTAAAGTCTGCATAAAATTTTAGACAATGCATCTTTTCCAAAAGCAAACTTATTGATCCAATTAATATAAAATATAGGTTCATTTAAAGTATTTATCGATTGACATTCCAACTTTAATTGAATTTCTCTATGGTTGATAAATTAACTACTGGGACATGATTAGAAAATACATATATTGTTATTTCTTTCCAATTTTCCAGTTTTGTATGAAATGATGAAATTTAGATAAATTAAAATTCACTAAAATAAATATAGCCAGAATTTGAGAAATCAAAGTTTGCATTCTCGCCAAATTTCATTCGTTAATTATTAGCGATTTCATTTTGTGATTTCAAATTTTGACTTAATTACTATCAGTTACTCTGTCTTGCTGTTCCTCAGAAAAGAAATGGAAGGAAATATTTTAAAAAAAAGTTACATAATTTTATGTACCAGAATTTTTGAAGACAAAAGAATTTAAACTAGAACCAGAAATTCCATGCAGAGTTAACGGTTCTTTTTCTCGGTCATTCCTGCTTTATGATTTTTTTAATGCCAGTTATAATTATGTTTCTTTGAATTTTTAAATATTGTAAATATGTTTAATTTGTTTGAGTCACAAATAATTTATGAGTCATAAGTAATCCAATAAAATAAATATGTTATTTTTATCGAATAAATTTCTCATTAATGTTTAAAAAGTGTTTTTTCAAAATCATATCATGTTTAATTTGTATTAATGAGTCATAAGTAATTTATGAGTCATAAGTAATCCAATAAAATAAATATGTTATTTTTATCGAATAAATTTCTCATTAATGTTTAAAAAGTGTTGTTACAAAATCATATCATTAGCGATTGATAGTTTTAAAATAAACGCAATCGTTAACAAAAATTATTGTACGCGTCCGTAACTTTGCTTTTTATTATATCATTTTCACAAGATTAGTGGTCGAAGGAAATCGTTCCAGGAAGCAGATTTCTTTAGATAGATATATTGATTTTAACTAAAATAATTTACATGGTTAATTAATTAATATCCCCAAATAACAAAGCGATGGACTATTATTTTTTTTTCATAAGTATAAAATGTATAAACTAGAGATGGAACTGTTATACATGCGAATCTATTGAAAAACGTTGTTCCTACGACAAAAAGCACTTCCATAGCTCTGAGGTGAAAGAAATATGAATTGTTTCTTATATCTAAAAATAAAACAAAACTCATCACATACATATTTCTTTTCATTTGAGGCTTAAATCGGACGGAAATTCTCCGATTCAAGAGCGTGAAACACTGAGAACGAAAAGAAATATTTATAACACTACTTCCTCGCATTTATGAGAAATGATCCAGATTCGGTATCCGCATTCATCTTCACCCGAAACAATACGAAAAGGCAAGGAAACGTTAAAAGATATTTTATTATCTTCTTCACTTTCTTGTTCGCATTCCACATTTCTCATCATTTGCAAATGGGAATTGTTCGCCCATCGGGTGTTGCAACTTTCCACCTAATGAAGTCACTTCTCGTGAATAAATGGTAAGTGACACGTTATACTAACAATTATGAATGCATCGTGGATTGCCTAGCTACATCTTATATCGGAAGGAACAATTCTTTTATTAAATGACACAACTGGGAATTTTTTTCTTATTTTTCTTCCTTAATATAATTCCTGTTCTTAGATTGAATCAATTAAAACAGACATAAGAAACAATAATCTTTCTATTCTTCCTACAGTAAGTTTAATATTTTAATAGAAATTATATTAATGCTTCTTAAGGTTCACAATCTGATTATTAAATTTAATATAAATTATTTATTTAATTAATTTCAATAAAATTAGTGAGTAAATGTATTCCGTAACTTTGATGGATGTCAAAGTGACTCCGCGTTGTTCATTAATTCTGATTATCATGTGGTATTCTGTCATTGAATACAATCATATCCTCAGTAACTTCAAATTGTTCTTTTAGCTATATGTTGCCGAAAGTCGAAGTACGAACACGTGTGTATAACCAAGTTATTTTTTTTCAAAGCCTTTATTGTTATTTATGGAGTCATTGATTGCATGTCTCTGAAACTACTTTTAATATGAATAATGCAAAAAGAATAAATAATTATTCTATAAATAATATTTTAAAATATTGCAAACTTTATTTTTGTTTGCTAGATATTAACATTATTGTAATTCCTTAATATCTAAAAGAAGTAAATACTCATTAAACGATTGTTTAGGTTTCTTTTATAATATATTTCCAACGCTTTATATTACAACCTTTGATATTTTTATATTAATATTTTTGTTAAATGCACGATTTCGAGAATATATTGTGTTGTTTCCAAAATAAATCCTAGTGCTGATTACAAAAGACAAAACAGACAAAAAAATAACAAAAGACAAAAAAAATAACAATGGAGTCATTTTGACTCCATGTCTCTGGCCAAGTAGGGAAATTCGTGTCTCCAGTTATATAAGTGTTATGATGGTCAGCATTTACAGATTTAAGTTTAAAAGATATATTCCTAAATCTTACGAAACATTATGTGGCAAAATATACATTCCTTATCTTATAAAAATTCTATCAATCCTTAAATGAAAATTTGAAATGAAAAATTCATTTACTCGATAAAGAGAAATTTTATACTTTTTTTAACTGTCAAAAATGTAATAAAATATTTTTACCAGCAAAAAATGCGAGCAAAAATTATAATCAAGATGTCTTTGATGTAAATGGCATGATTATCCTTAATAAATGAAACAATTGCGTATATACTAACAGATGAAGTTATATTTGTCAGATGACTGCGACGTTACATAAACTGGTCATATTAAAAATATAAGTAGCCAATAAAAATTTACTAAGACTCCCAAATTAGTAGGGTGATTCATTCTTAGAGAAGAACGATTTATTTTTGTGAAGCTGAGCTCAACTTGGTGCAGAGATGGATGCATTAAAATTTATAAATTATAAAGTACTTTTTTTTTTCACTTCCAAGTTTATTACTCTAACCTCATATCAAGTCATTAACTAAGAATAAATAAAATATTCACGCGTTATTTTTATACCGAGATGGGACATAAATAGCAAAACCCACGCATATTCTGCTATACTCTCTAACTTTTAAATATTATGAAAACGCCCACCAAACGACAAAGTGAACCGACGAAGTGTGACATATAACTTTCCCACAGTTTACTCAATTACTGCATTCCAACATTTTATTTCATTAGAGGAGGTGATAGTAAAAGGCGTTTATTATTTTCACCATTTCAGAATGCGACTTTCCTGGCTTTTACCTTCTCATATATAAAATATACACTGGTGTGCAAAACGTAAGCAACAGGTATGTTTTTTGCCATAACTTAACGAGAAATCATCTGAGAGACATGAAATTCAGAAATGAGATACAGCATTTTGTTCTGAAAGAATGACGAAAGCATAGTTGCGCAGAAATGAATACAATGTATACAGTATGGAATCAAACAAAAAAAGGCTTTATTGAACTCATAGTATCGTTACACATGATTGTCTGCCCAAGAGGAAGAACAGCAAGCAGATGTTCCTTAGTATGGGATATGCCCTCCCTTACTGCAATGGTTGCTTCGCAACGTCTCCCCATACTCAGCACCAGATTGTCCTACAGTTTTTGAGGTAAGAGTGCCCATTCCTCAATCAGCATCTGTTTAAGTTGTCGGGTGTTCCCAGGAGGATGTAATCGTGCCGCAAGGCGTCTCTCCAAAGCATCCCACACATGTTCTATCGGATTTAAATCAGGGGAGCACGCCGGCGAATCCATTCGAGTGATATCTTCACTTTTTAGGAGCTCCTCAACAGCATTAGTCCTGTGTGGCCGTGCATTGTCATCCATAAAAACGAAGTCTAATCCAATGGCACCTCGGAACAGACGCATATGGCGAAGGATCAACTCCTGACAATAGTGATCTCCAGTTACAGAACCTCTGTCGAAAACGTGGAGCTCAGTCCGCCCGTTAATGCCTCCCCACACGACAACTCCAGGACCACCGAAACGGTCTCTTTCCGTGATGTTACTGGGATGAAACCGTGTCCCGACCTCTCTCCAAATCAACTGGCTTTGGGAATCGCTTGTGGCACTAAAGCGACTCTCATCTCTAAAGAGGACACGACTCCATTGATGAGATGTGCAGTTTTTGTGCTCCCTGCACCACTCTAAACGGTGCCGCCGGTGGGAAACTGTCAAAGGGGTGCAGCGTTCAGGACGGCGGGCGAATAGGCCACCTTTGTGAAGGCGTCTGGACACATTAAAACGCGACACTTGTCGCCCCGTTGCTGCACACAGTTGCTGAGCAATTGCGTTTGCTGACTGGTTTCGGGTTCTTTTCGCCTGCAGGACGATATGCCGGTCATCCACTACACTTGTTTTCCTGGGGCGGCTACCACCAACCTTTCTCACGGCTGTACCTGTGGTTTGGAAGGCTTTCCAAGCGCGCGAAACGACACTTTTGTTGATTCCGAACTCTTCAGCTACAATGGTCACACTACGCCCCTTATCCGGCTTTCCGATCATTCTTCCACGTGTGAAATCGTCCAGGTGATTTCTGCTAGCCATATTTCACGAATTAACTCATGTGCACATGCAGCGAATGTCTTTAATTGCGTCTCCGTCCTTCCTTTTATTTTAGTGTTGAGCTGCGTGCGCTTTCCGCACGTGTTTTGCGTACGCTCACGTCGCCTGTGACGTTTTGTTCCTGATATTTGCATATGCATGACCTTTCTCTTGAATTACGTGCTCATTGTCCTGATCGCAAGAACTCCTTTTCTGCAATTTCATGGCTATCTGCTTAAAATTTGCATTGTTGCTTAAGTTTTGCACACCAGTGTATAATAGAACACACTTTAATCGACAAAAGGATTGTATATCGAAAGTTAGATAAATTAAAAAAATATTTACTATTTTGTAAATAAGAAAAAATCATTTTTGGCTTGCTTCTCCAAAAATTTGATTTACAAAATTGAAGATAAAATCATCACATCAAATAATAGTGAAAAATCTGTAACAAATTTTCGGTCAAAGTTGTCAAAATATTTGAAAAGTATTTATTCTTTTACCATTTCATATGTGACTCCCACGGCTTTAACGTTCTTATATGCAACATATATAATAGGAAGACGCTACAAAAGGATTGTATATTTAAAGTTCGATAAATTAAAATTTCTTTTACAGTTTAATATTCTGCAAATAAGAAAAAAAAATATTTTTGGAATTTGGCTTGCTTTTTCATGAACACGATTTACGAAGCTAGAAACAAAACCATCCCATCAAATATTAACTATAAATTTGTAAAAAAATTGATCAAAGCTATCAAAAGAATAGTCAACTGGCTATTCTTCTCACCATTTCACATGAGACTCCCACGGCTTTAACGTTCTCATATATAAAATATATAATAGGAAAACGTTTTAATCGACAAACGAATTGTATATTAAAAGTTATATTATTTTTTTTTTGAATTTACTATTCTGCAAAAAAGAAAAGCAAATCATTTTTAGAATTAGACTTTTCTTTTTTCAGATCAAGGATGTCAAAAGAATAAGTGCGGATTCTTCTCACCGTTTCAAATGTGATTCCCACGGCTTTAACATTCCACGATTGTCGATCAAAGCTGTTAAAAGAATATCCAAGTGTTTATTCTTCTCACCATTTATAATCTGACTCCCAAGCTTTTTACCTACTCATATACAAAATATATGATGGGAAAAAACTTTAGCTGATATAAGGATTGTACATTGAAAATTGTATTGTATGATGACATTATATATATGTGTGTGTGTGTGTGTGTGTGTGTGTGCGTGTGTGTGTGTGTCTGTGTGTGTGTGTGTGTGTGTGTGTGTGTGTGTTGCATTGTATATTGATATTACGTGTATTGTATATTGACAAAATCCTTTTTGAGAATTATCCGGATACGATTCATGAATACGATTTTATGAAATTGATGAAAAAAATCATCACGTCAAATAATAAAATAAATCCGTAATAAGACAAATTGCAACCCCAAAAAACATCAGATATAATAAATATGTTTATGTTCTTTTACTGTGATGCAAGCAAAAGTTTATAAATTCCAATCAATGAACACCGCATGGCACCCCATGATTGTCTATGACACTTGAAATATTTTTACACAACCATTTTTGAAATTGAATAAAATATGGAAACCTTATTTTTGTCCCTGTCGCAAATATAAACACCTCCCTACAAACATTTTTCTTGCCGCCCCAGCATTTAAATCATTCGAAAACGCTCCAACAGTTAAGCGAGGCACGTAGAAAGATAGAAAACAGAAAATAAAAGGGTGGGTGGTGGGGAGAAATATATATTCAACATTACTTTTCCACTTCCATGAGAAATGGTTGAGGCACACAATTCCACATTCGTCATGGGCACAGAAGCGATTGGAGGACATTTCTCGCCATTTGTAGATGTGACTTTCTCGCCTTTCGTTATTGTGACTTCCCAAATCTTGAACCCAATTAATCTTCCGCAGTAAAGGAGATCACGCGAACATGCTTTATTCAGAAGGAGAGTTTGTATTTCTAGGGAAGGAGAAAAGTCCAAAAGCCCAGACATTCTACTAATGACACTCTCCGCTGGTGACCCGTTCCACTGAAAGTCTACTGGGTGGTGTGGGTGGGTATCCAGTTAAAGTGTCAGGCGAGTGTCCGTTTTGGCAATTCCTTTAATTAATTATACCCTTTGAAGGCTAAATTAAAACGTTATTTTAATCAATGGAAAGGGTATAATTAAGGATATTTGGAAATGTCCCAGATCAGGGTAATTTTCAAAACTAGGAAGAATTTTGAATTGCAAATATTTTAAAAATCGATGAAGGAAAGGCTATGCTGGTGAAAACATTCAATGCGTTGCAAATTTTAAAGCATATATGTAGAGAAACTTACAAAAATAACGCATGCGAAAGAACAATAGAAATTATGAAATTCGCACTTTCAAGAAAGAGTTGTATTATACTATAAACATACTGCTCGTTTCAGTATCTTGAGACTACCAATTTTTGATGATTCTACTTAGTTAAAGAGTGAGAGGCGGAAGGATGAGCCCTTCCAAAATTTGTCATTCCTTACCTTGATTTCCGATCCATTCAATGCATTTTTGTTCATTTTTTTTCTCTTCAATATAATTAAGTTTTCTACTTGAGTGTGGTATTATTTAAGTCCCTACTGTTTTATTTTAACTCAAAAATTGCACATTGATTGCTTATATGGTAAGTTCAAGTGATAAAAGGGTTTCAGGTATGGTACGAAGGATATTTTAAATAATATAATTAAATGTGACTGAGAATACCTTCTGTTGTTAATCTCAAAATGCTATAATTTTTTTAAAATGTGTTTTAAAAGAAAAGTTATGATTATTTTGTAAAAAAAAAAAAAAAAAACCTACCAAATTTGAAGAACAGAAAGCGTCTATTTATTCATTATAATTTAAAATTTAATCCTCTAAAGTAAATATTGCTCTAATTTTTTTTTATTATGAATATCATTTTCAAGCTATACGTTACGCGTTGTCCGCAGTTTCTTCGGATCCCATGTCTGCGAATAATCCAAACTCACCTTATTGTTAAATAACATCCCCTCTTGTCATACCTCCTCTAACTCCGATTGTGGCAAAATAAACGCATCCTGACACATGCGTTTTCGAATCCAAGAGCGAACAGTATAATAATAGTTTGTTATCAAAAACAAAAAGATAAAGGCAATTTTATTTTGGGGTGGATATACATTTTTAATTTTCTTTTGTATTCGAAACATATGGATGGGGAAAGTTTCCAATTTTTTTTAAAGATATTATAATTCAAACATTGACAAAGGGAAATTTTAATCCTTTTCAAATTTTCAAAAGATTTGTGTTTTTTTTCTATCGGTGTCTGTATCTATTTTGATCGCTATAGTTGATGCGCATTGCAGTTTTTTTTCATTCCTTTTTTTATGGAAATCAATTTTCCTTCCTTAAATGAAATTATACAATATTTCAGCACAGCAGAAATAGAATTATTAGTTTAGTTGTAAAGCAAATGCATTTTTTTTATTCAAGTGAGAGCATTTTGTTGTTTCATTGTCTGTGCCGCGCTCAAATGATATAATCTTCTTTCAAAGAATTTGTAGGTTCCATGATTAAAAGATTAAAAAAAAACAATTGATACTGCTATGATATAAATTAACTTTCAAAAAAATATTCACAAACTGGTATAATTTGTACCAGTTTTTGAAACGGGGTTTAGGATTTAATAGGATTAACTCTGTTTAAAATGTTGAATATAGTTTTAACGAACGAAGAATAAATAATTCTTACAATGGAACAGATGACTTAAAATACTTTTACGTTTAACGATCCATGCGAATATAAATTTAGTGGATATATAAAATTCAAAGACTTCCGCATAACCATTGCATTATATTTAACACATAATATCGGAACAAGCTGGACTCAAGAGAGCTTTTCTGGAAGTCAAATGTAAGATTTATAATAGAAATTTAAAATGCATCCGCATTAAAATATCCACCCTCTAATAGAAGCTGCAAATTATAAATGGTACGTACGCTAACAAATACGTGCCTTAAAATTCTGTACCGAGATAACGATTAGCTTCAGTCCCCTTACATTACAATTCTAAATAATTTCCTACATAAGACAACCGACCACAAAGTACTTGATGTTTCAATATTAATCCACCCCTCTCAGTGGGATAATATCTTTCGATAGATTACAATTATATTTCCGCGAAAAGACTCCAGATGGTCATTTCCAACTCCAGAAACAGCAATTTCCGCCCAAGTGGCGGGCCGAAAATGAGCGCGGCACCTTCTGATGTGGATTTTGGTGGTCTCAGCGCTC
>JAPMOR010091977.1:5674-20615 GCA_026543865.1 Argiope aurantia
TATATATATATATATATATATAAAAGAAAGAATAGAAAATAGAAAGAAGCTATTTTATTTTAATGAAGTATTAGAAAATACAAATTTTTAACATTTTAAATTGCATTTTAAATTATAACTTAAACTGGATAGTATCATTGTTCACAAACAACTTTAAGAATAGAACCATTTTTTTTTTCACTTATCCTTTAATATATTTTTTTGTTGGTATCTTCAACGGAGATCCACTAACACTGCATCTTCATTGGTTACATGCTTTTCTACCTTTAAACTTGGTGGATATCCTTTCCTGACTTCTCACTAAGACAATTAAACAATCAGGAAAATACATATATGAAAATGTTCGAAATTGGCTTTCATACATATCTTCCAGTTTTGCTATTTGAATTCTGATAATATCCGTCATTTTGTTTGTCATCGATGTCTTCAACTTTTACCCCAAACAATCAACTGCATCTTCAAATAAGCCAAATGCTTGTATTTTTTTCTTTACTTTCTCGTATACGAAGTATATATAGAAAAAGTATTGTAATCGTCAAAAAATTCAAATTCGCGATTCTAACGAGCCTCCATACTTCAGAATTCCCTGAGTTCGAAAAACGCATAATTGATATTATGTCTATTGTTCCGTTTGTTTGTGTAACAGATAACACAAAACCTCTTTCAGCTATAAGGATGATACTTAGTATATGGACTTAAGACTAAATTTGCAGATGATAATCAAATTCTAAAAAAAGAAAAAAAGAAATTTAGAAAAAAAACATTCCTTTTGCATTTCTAGTACAAATGAACTTTGTATCAACAAAATACATTGAACTAGATAAATAAAATTTGATACACTTGTTTAGAATCTAAATTGCAAACTCTTGTTAAATTTTGAACTAAATTTGTCAAAGTGTTGATCGTTTATCTGTTGGTATTTATCATATATGTAAAACATTAACTAAAATTGTAAGCTTTTGACTACAAAAACCTGATGTTCAATTTTGGTTTCGATTGATCTGAGAAATGACATCCAAATACAAATTCGATTACCTGATAATTATGTAGTAGCTGCATTTCAGGCACTAATCGCTGAAGCTCACACCGTAGATTTAGTAAAAATGCTAGATTTCATGCTAAAGATTAATATTTTGTCACTAACTCCAATGCCAAAACAAACAATAGTGTATTCCAAGGTTGTTTCCTTGGAATGACATTGGGCATTCCCAAGGTCCTTAATTTTATGCGGGAGAGGTAGCTAACACCTTTATTGGGGATTATATGGGAAAGTTTTGGGATTTTGAATCATAGTTTTGAAAAATTATATATGAAATTATGATATTCCTGAAGATCAAATTTTACAGTATATTCCCTGTAAATTGGACACAAAAATTCTGAGAACTTGAAAAAAAGTTATGTGTAGCATTCTTCATAATTTGACTAATCTAACGTTTTATTAGTATGAATTTAAATGTATACTGGTGATAGTCGCGCGTTGCCTGGAAGAGCCAAATTTTTGCACAACATTCTTTGCGCATGTGTTCATTAAATCATAAACTCCGAATTTGTCTAGCTGGACTGTCCCACTTGCAAAGTAAGTACTAATATTTCATGTTATCTTATTGTTGGCCTAATATCACGGCTAAAATCTTGTGTTTTTAAAAATCGATAAGTGATTTTTTTACTGATTTCTCCAAAATAACATTTAAATATTTAGGATTTTCTTTTAGATGTATTGAAGTTCCAGCGGTGGATTGAGGCGGATTCATTATTATTGCGAAAAAAATTGCTTTAATGCTACTTCAGAAATTTTCAAATAAATCCTAACCATTGTAAGTGTTTTTAATGCCGAAATCATCCGTTATTATAGGTACAGCAATAAAGAAAACAAGATTAAAAATAAAATATAATGTTTGTTCGAGATTTTTACACTGAAAATAATGATAACAATTTTTAATACTAAGCCTATAGCCCAGAGGTTCAACTGGTTTCTTTGTAAGGCCTAAATCTCTTTAAAGAATATTTTAAATTGTGGTCCTTAGTCAACTTCAAAATTTGATCCAGGACCATTCTTCATATAAAATGCTTCTTCCTATGCATTCAAATTATTTTTTATTTTTTTCTAAATTAAAGAATATTGTGATACTTTGAGAATCTAGTAGAAAAGTTGAAAGTATGCATGGATATATAATCTCCTTCATGTGTTATTTGTTGCAAGGAATTAATATCCAATGGTCTAGTGGATATGTATTTCGCTGCGGATTGTCCGATCGAACATAAACGAAGAATTTTGATTATTGGCATTGCTTATGTTTATTTTTCGATATTCCTAACTTTATTTCATTGATTTCAGATTATGCAAATTAACTTAATTTGAATATTTCGTTCATAAGTTACATAAGGAACAGCTATCAAGCTTGCAGTTCAGTCACTGAATGCTTATTGCTTGCTTTAGCTGAATAAAAGTGTATTTCTTCTCCAATCCGAATTTGCTTGCACATAATTCTATGCGATTATATTAATCAGCCAAACAATGGAATCAGACTCTCTTTCCTTTCATTATCAATTAATTAAATACATGGTTTTAGCACATCACTGAACGGTCACATCGTAATTTTAGTAGAATGCGAATATAATATATTTAATTTATAAATGTATTAAATTTTGCAAACGAAATCATCAACATTCTTGCTACATAGCTTTTTATAGAATTTTCATTCTTTAGGAAACAAATAAATGAGCAAAATTATTTCAAAATAATTTTTCAATAGTTCCAAGTTAATTTAATTAATGAATTATTACAGAAAGTTCCCAGTTGCAGTAGATATATTAATCTTTCTCATTAAAAGCATAGTTTATCTCTCCTGTCAAGCGACTGAAAATGTCTGTCATCTCTAAATGTCGATCATCAAATACTACGTTAAGGACAGAAGCTTATCTCAGATCTATTCAGAATGAAGCCTTTACACCGCTCTTCATTAGCAATTCTAATTAAGTGTATAAACGATTCAATTTGATGGTGAGATTTTGCCCGAATTCACTGAATGAGAATTACTTTTCATCTAGTTAGAGCATGAATCAAACACATCATTCGTATCCCTTTGAAAAGGGGAGAGAGCAGCTTAGAATAAATTCAATGTCTGATCGAAATTGAATAACTAAATTTTGATAATTTCATTTAAATCTAATATGATATTATACATTCTCATATACAAATCCCGATATAGCGATTGGTTGGTATAACTTATTAGGATACTTAATTAGGATACTTTATTTAATTGTGATACTTTATTTATTTAAGCTTCTCTTGGAATATGAGTTTATAAGTAACTTTGGAATTAAGTGATGTGAGAGAACAATAAATATCATGCTCATGTAATGATGTATAAGACTATTTATAAGTAACGAAGATAATAAAATTTCCAGTATTAGTTTGGTTATTAGCAAAACAATTACTTTGCAACACATATTATTTAATGTAAGAAAACCAAAGATGGTTTTCTACCATAAGTCTATATTTTCTAGAAGACGATTTATATTTATGTCAAATTCATTTACTAAAATCATGCTGAGATTCTATTTCTTTGAGATATTTTTTTTAAATATGTAGTTCTTAAAACATTTTGCTGTAAAAAATAAAATAATTTCTTATGTTTAATAATTAAATAAATATATATTATTTATTTAAATAATTTTACTATTGCTGACAATGAAACACTTATTTCACATGATATGAACGTAATACATGATAACACATGATATGAATATATAAGTTAACATGAATGTCGACAAAGATTTTGTATTACTTCTGACTTTTATTATATAATGTATATAAACCATATTCTTTTGGTTTTGACGTGCCGTTTTGTTTTTAATTTCATATTTTTATAAGTTATTTTTCTTATACTTTTTTATTACTATGCAATAATTTGCATGAATAAGAAATAAAAGTATGAAGTAAAGTTGCAAACATATATACTACCATACTTTTCCTACTGAATGTATTTCTTAGAAAATTATCAATTCCAAAATCATTGAGAGTGATCACCGTAAAAATTCTCGCATACACTCCAATATTGGTCTTATTCTATTCCTTCTGGATAAAATAACTAATCTTTGTTAAAGTAGCTTCCAGAAATCAATATTTCTCAATATTGTTTAAATTATTTCTTAAAAACTTTTACTTAATATACTTTGGATACCTTTTTTCCAGCTGAATGAAACTAAAATTTGTCACGGAACTACATTTGTAATAACAAGAACACATACCTAGTTTCATTACGTCATTACGTTTATAAGTTTGAAAGCATCCTGGTAGACACCCTGACAAATTTGGTTCAACATTTGACAAAAAACTACATTTTAGGAGCTGAATGTAAAGCACAAGTAAATGAAAAGATCTGCCTAACTCTTTGCGTTTGGTAGTTATTGAGTTCTGTTCTACTTCAACTGCCAGGCAGACAGATTTTTTTAGAATGGATTTTGTACATAATTTGATAGAAATCTACAATGTTTTCAAAAGTTCATGCGCTAAATTTCTTCCGTCTAGTTCAAAGCGATTTTATGTTATTTTATTCACAGATAGGATGAGAGATACGCACGATATTAAAAATGTGTTTTGTAACACAAGGGAAGTCTGAAAGTGAAGATTCGTTAAAATTCCGACTTCGAATTTTTGGAGGATTCCTCTATACTTCGTTAACGAGAACTTGAAAACTCATATTTCATGCTTAAATTTAATAGATGTTTAATATTTTAAAAAGAAAAATCAAATAAACAAATTGTTTTTTGCAAGGTCATGAACAAAATTGAAAAATATAAGGGAAAATTGATGGCAAACTAGAAAACATTGTTACAAAGATTAAAGCTTATTCTTTTTTTTTACTAATATCCTTAAATGTCGCTTTATGACATTCTATAAACAAATATATACATGCTATTAATATGGAACTAGTATATATTTAAAATAGTTCATTTACATTTGATTAGTTTCAAATATCTAATTATTATTTTATTCGAAATTTTATTTTATTCGAAAAATAATTAATTGATCAAACAATCAACTATCAACTGAGATTTGGAAGGAATTGTGCTTCATAGTGAGATTTAATATGTTTATCGTAATGTCTAGCCACTCTATTAAAATGGCGTTGGAACCATTGACCTAATTATAATATATGAGGTGAAATGGAAAAGGCGAATTATAATCAAAGTCGAAACTACTGCCGATAGTAAATGGATCAAAATAACAGTCCACTTTTGAGTTGTTTTACTTTATCATATGGAAATATCATATAGAATTACTGAATAATTTGATATTATGTTAAAATGTAGCAGTATATGATTCTCGTGTAATATAATTAATTAAATCCATGGTACTATTTAATTCTTGTAAATTAAGACAAGCGAATATTTCATTGAAAACCTTTTAAGAATGTTTACTAATAATTAATATTAATAGTTTTTTTTAAAAAGTATTTATGCTTGAGTTTGGATTATTTCAAGAATCAGCTATGTAACTAAAATAATTAAAATTATTGCATTTTTTAAGTGACTTTTCTACCCACTATTAAATCCACTCTCGAAGTCCCTTGCTTCCAAAACTAGCGTAATCAAACCGATATATGAAACCTTTCGACCAGTTTTCAAGAAGGATGAAAGCAACTAGAAAGCTTATAAATTGCTTTGATAAATTTTAAAATAAACAATGATTTTCTGCTGCAAAATAAATTGTTGAAGTATAAATTACACTGCAAAATGTAATAAAAATTCTCCATATTGTTTCTTAAGTTCATGAAATGGAGAAAGTAATCAATATTTTCTGAAAAATTTAATAGCTTAATTTTTTTATAAAAATATTTGTGTTGATTCAAACTATTATTTATTCCATGTAATGAGATATTTCTCAGTAATTGCAATTCTAAATTGTTTCTTCTCTTTAAGCCTTTTTCCCCTTCTGTAATGATTCTTCGAAAAAACGAATACTTACATAAATATGTTTATTTTTTTATTACAAAAAGTAATTATAATTTTTAATTTAGAAGCACGTTAAGTATTTATGAATAAATTTTCAAATCTTGAGAGGAGGGAAAAACATGCCATTTTTTTGAAGAATAAACAAAATTAATGACTACAACATTTCTCTGAAAAAGCATTTATAGAAAGAAAATGCCATATCGTTTATCAGATTTTTCTTTGAAGTAACTATAATTTTGACTTTCACGATTCTTCCATTTAAAGGATTCACAAATACATTTATAAGCCCTTTTATGATTAGTTTTTTTCTCAAAATTTATTGAGATATTTTTCTTATAAAAATACATAAATTCATATCTAATAAAAGTTAAAGGATGATTAATGTTTTTCAACCACATAATAAATATTTATATTCATATTCAATTCTTTAAGAATCTATTGCGAATTTCATGTCATCACACAGAGAATTCCTTTTTTTTAAAATTAAAATTATGGTTTAAACTAGAAGTTCTATATAATAATTTTTTTTATTTAAATTGGAATTTCTCCATGATTTTCTTTACGTAATTAATAAAAGAAAATTTAAATTGCAACAGCATTGTCTTATTTATTTAAATGAATAAAACAGTCTTGCTGCAGATCATAAAAATCGTAACTAAAATTTTTCAATAACGGTTTTGGATTAAACCATTGCGATTTAAATCTTTTTTAAAAGTTCATCATCGGCATATATTCACACACACAAAAAAAAAATCATATGAAAATACTTGATTCCAATAGGGGGAAATTATGCAAATGTATTATTCGTATTTCCACAGAAAAAAAAATCAGTTTAATTGCTCAAGTGAACTTGAATTAAAGTTCCAATATTTTTTAAACTGTGAAATGAATTGACTGACACATCAGTTCCTCGCTTATAAGGTTCAGTTCAACCAGTCATTCTTCAAATTACCCTAATTACCAGAACGGTTACGGTCGGAGGGGACGTCGCATTTAATTACTCCTGCATCAAAGTTGATTGTCGAAAAGAAGCGTCAGGTCCACAGCCTGTTCCATGGAACCTAATTGAGCGCAGAAAGTTCCCTAACTCTTGGGGTGCGCGTCAGGGGGAACCTGGGGCGGTACAGCGCCTTATTGTTATTAATGGTAACAGTCATCTCGGCCAAATCGAACAGCGTAAGGGAGAACTTGAAGTTATTTTTCTATGCTTTGAAGTTTTGCCTAAATAATAGATGAGATTGCTTTCGTCGGAAGACTGATTAATTGTCACATATGAACAGCAAACCGCACAAAAATCCATCAAAGTGAGTTAAATGGGCATTGTCTAAGTTTTATGAATTTTCGAAGAACTGTCTAACAGTCGGTAATTTCGAGTCGATTTGTGTATATTAGAAACTGGAGAGCATTTTAAGTTCAATGTTCATCACTCAAAGGTCAGTACATACTCGTAATTTTATTCGACATGTGATTGAAAGGAAAATGATGGTAATTAGTTAATGAGTTGAAAATACAAAAATATTATTTCTAAAAAGTTAATAAATATTAAATAAATTTATTTGTGCCATTGTTAATACAATGAGATTTGAATAGCCTTTATATGAAACAAATGATATTGGTCTTTAAAATAGTCAAATGCTTATTTACAAAATGTTTTCAATATTATATTACCTGTAATTGTTATAATTCCCAAAATATTATTTTTTTTCCTTGCTAAAGCAATTTTAAGAATATATATATGTTCATATAATCAACTTTTTTGAGGAGCTAAAAATATCAAAAATTACAATGGGTGATTTTAATCAAAACATTTTGAATATTTTCATAATAAAGATGCGAAAATGAAGAAAATAAATTTTCGATTATTTTTTCTTTATCTTATAAAAAATATATTTATATGTTTATGTGATTTAGATAAATTCTTCTTTCATTTTTATTTAGACGTTCAATAAATAGAATTAAATTTCCTTCACAGTGATTTTATATTATTTCATAATAATGATTATTTACTGTTTACTACTTACTTCTTTTACTATTACTTTTTATTATTACATTAGTTAAAGAGTTTAACAATAAAATACAGCTTCTTCAATGAAAAAAAATACTTAAATAAATTATTCTTTTGTATCTATTGTACATACCGATCAAACAAATTCGAGCAAACTTTTCACCAATTCTTCCATTTGACTATTAAATACAATATCCTAGTAAGTAAAGGTCATAAGAATATCCTTGGTATAAGTGTTAAACGAAGCAGTAAAAAATATTTCTTTGAATTCATTTTCTAAATAAAATAATAATTTTATGCCGATGAGTGACGTTGTTCTTAAAATGCTTGATATTTCTAAACATAAAATATCCAATGTGTAAAAATAAAATGGGTAAAAATGAGACGGAAATCCAGAATATAAAAGCCAGCAATCCATTAGATTGATTCCATTTAATTTAACGACGTAGATGGACCTTTTTATATCACTAGATAATAATCAAATATTTTCTGCACTGTGACATTTTTTTATTTTTTATTTTTATCGTAATCTTAATCATTTAGCACGAGGAAGAGATTCATAAATAAAGCGAGCACTTTTTTAAACATTTATGAAAGCAGTTAATAATTCACATCTAGTGCCAAGATAAGAATGCGCAAGTAATATATCGTAGCATAAATAATTGCTTCCAAAAATGATAAAAATACGAATTCTCGTTTGAAATATTTAATCTATTTGTGTAAAAAGATTTCTTCTAAACGTTTATTTAAGTCAAAATGAGTGTTTTAATTCTTTAAAGTAGTAAATAGGAGTATTTATTGTTAGATATAAAAGGAAATGTTGGCTTGATAAATAGATTCAACCAGCAGTTTCTATATTTGCGTTTAACTTTGATAGAAGCAATCAATAATTTTATTGAATGAAGGAATGTGCTTTTTTTAATTTATCTACAGAATTTATGACATCAAATGTGTATGTTAACCTGTTAATGCATCACAGATTGTAACATTCCAAAAAATTGCAATGCTGAATTAATGATTTTTTAAATGCATGAAAAATAATTTATAACTTTTGGCTTTTCACCCAATTATTTTCTATTAGCTTTTACTTAAAAAAATATGAATATACTATTAATAAAGATAATATTTTTCTGAAAGTTCTTATCATTTAAAAAAAAAGAATGATAGGCTGCATTTCTATCATTCAGTAGCGCTTATGGTGAAATTTATCTCAACAAATTTGCATAGAAATACATTTATCTGTTTTTATAGCCTACATAAGATATATTGCTTGAAAACGATTCAGAAATCCTCTGCGATTTTGCGCATGCGGTAGGATGGGTTTAATTCGTCAAAATAGAGGTGAGAGGAAAGATGAAAGGAGAAGATGTTTACATTTAACAATAAAATAAATTCGGATTATTCCTGGACTGAATTAAAATAATACGGTTGGAAACGACACAATACTCACATGAAAAAAAAAAATGTGAATTGAGAAAACTGTGTGTGATTTGAGAAAAAAAAATCCTCAAACACGTAAAAAAAATATCTAATAGGGCGAAAATCAAGGTCAAAGAATGACGGAGAATTCTGGAAATGCGCTCATCCTTCTGCGTCTCTTCCCTTAATGAGATAGAATCGTCAAAAAGTGCTCGTCTCAGATTACAGAAACGAACAGTATATACTTAGAAATTTTCTACTCTTATTCAATAAGCAGAAGCTTAGAATCTTAGCAATTCCATATACTTTAAACTGGAAAAAAATGAGAAATATTTTTGTGTTTGTTGTTTGAATCAATAAATAAATTTAACTTTTTCTGAACTGTAAAAATTTCTAATAAATGCAAAATCTAAATTATCATATATTCTCTGATTATAATTAAAATAATTTTGATATATTAAGCAGCACTATGAGTATGAATAACCGAATTCATTCTCTGAATATTAGATTTTAGAACAGTTCAAAACCTTCTTCTAAGACGATCCACCAGATATGAATGGCAGTATGCGATATAGCCATGGTATCTGTGTTAGATTGGCTTAAAATGTGAAAATTCAAAGCTCCGTAAATCGATCAGTTTCAATCTAAGAATGATTTTTTCTTCTTTTACAGTTTAGTGTTTAAATAATATTTTACTATACATGAATAGTAAGATAAAAGGATTGTATAAGATTATAGTTTTTGTAATACTTTAAAAATCTGTTTACCGTTTCAAACAACAAAAAATTTGTGACGTTTTTGAAGTAAAGTGTGATTTTATATATATATATATATATATATATATATATATATATATATATATATATATATATATATAACTACTCCGATACATAAGACCGGAACTATCATACCATTCCCAGGAAAGGGATTAAATTTTTGGTTTATTAAAGATAAATAACTAATAACAGCAGAGAAACAACAGAAAAAAAACATTTTATTGTGTTTTAAAAGTTTTCTACTTGACCTACTTCAACCAGATTGACATTTTGAACTCTATGCGGCGCATGTTGCCTAGAACCAAAGCGCGGGCTAAGCCATGAGGAATATATGAAATTTCACATCTCTGTTAGGTACATCACAGTTGGTTTCATTTTTCTTCTTAGTCTATCTATCTCTTTTTCGTGTTTAGATACCGTTCCAACGCTGTTTATTGATTTTGCTGTGGAGAACACATCCAATAAAAAAAATGTGTTGCTATTTGAAAACTTTGTTATTGTAACAGTAACTTTTAGAGCTTAACTTTTGCTTGCAACTTGATACTTGAGCGCAAACCTCAAAATACCATGTACCAACATTGTATTCCTCATATGTGAATGGTATGATAATCACGGTCTAATATATCGGGATAGTTTAATTTTATAATCATCATGTATTTTTCTAACTGGTGGCATATACCTCTATACAAAAACTTAAGAATTAGTTTATGTGCCAAAACTAGAGGAAACATCTTGCAAAAATAAATTAAAGGAAAACTTGATATTATACAAATCTACATTCTACTGTTGGTTTTGCAGAACACAATAACAACTTTTAAGTGAATGCGAAGCCATTTTCCCCACACAACTGTGAATTCGCAAAGGACAACTGAAAAAGAAAAGCCCAAGTGTTATGTATTCAGTTCTAGATTTGTGATGCTGACGAGATATCTTGTTTCATCATCATCCAAAATTCTAGATAGGCTCAATTACGCTTGATAATCAAAGAGAAAAATCCGGATGTGATTATTTTAGAAACTCTGATATTATTAATACGCTTAGAATTTTAAACACAGAATCTTATTCATCAGGACCACACTAAGATATACAGTTCAATACAGAAATAGTGCTATCCACGTGCTTTATCATTATTGTTGTACAAAATAAGAATTTTTCTAAACCATACTTAGAAATGTCTGTGATTATTGTTATAAATTTATCAGGAAAGGATAATGCTGTCCCTGCTCTACTGAGTGTAAGTTGGCTGAATTCTGCATATTCGTATTGCATAACAACAATCTTAGACAATACCGATTGTTTACAAACAATTATTATAACAGAAACGTTCATAAAAAAACCCATTTTCCTATGGTGTAAGGTAAAATCTCGTCTTGGATAAGACAGATAGCGTAAATTACCAGAACTGTCAGGCAGAAAAGTATATCAATGTTAAGAGTAATATCAATTTTTTTTTATCTCACAATAAGGCCCTTTAATCCTTGTTCACTCTTAAAAACCTTTCATCTAAGGATTCCCATTGTTATTTTTGCATATGTAAACCTTACATAATACCATGCTTCATTGGCAATATCATGAAGACACATGCTCGAACCAAAGATTAGCCATTTACTTCCAAATAACCACAATTGCCAAGTTCCAAATAAACGCACCTTTTTATATGCAAGTAAAATCTCACAGAGAGTTAAAAAGATTATTAACGCCTAAAAATATTATTTAACAAATTGACCATTTAGATTATACAAAATGCGAAATAAAAATCTTTTGACGCTGACTAGGTAGAAAGTATTGCATATGTCAGTTTCACTAATAAGACATGATATATAACATTTGATACATTTGATATTTTTCATTCGATTGCCGTGTTCAGCAATCTGATAAGGAAATATTGGTTTCAAGTCAAGCTAAATTTTAAATACAATAAGAAAGGAAAAATCCATCTCGAATTGTTATTGGTAAGCCGAATAAAATGTTGAAAGAAAACAAGTGCAAGAAAAGAGTTTGATTTAACACACAAAATGGTTCTTTTTCAAAGTATAGGCATCAAAAGCAATGACTTGCTGTGAGAAAGTTTGCAGGTGGTCATTGAAGAAAAACTGCTTTACCAGATGACTGTTATGAAATTTTCCAACCACAATAGATATCATCACTAGTCAGTTGAAAACACTGATCAGCAATTTGGTGAAGCATCTAGGTGCCATGGGTTGAAATTGATTGGAGTTTTGCATTTTCATAAAAAGTTATTTGTTCGTTTAAGTTTCTTAATTATTTACCAAAAAATTGATATCTAAAGTTTTTCAAATTGTATTTAAGGCACTTTCATTGTTTGACGAAGTGACGTAGAAAGCACATAAATTGCTGGATCATCAGTGGTATAGTTTATTCATCACAAATAAAAGTAATTTTATGATGATAAATGATGCTATATATCATCTGGCATGGAAAGAGCCAAGGAACAAATTATATACCTCAATAACAAGAAGATAAAAATAATTTTGATAGTACTTTATTTCTCGTAAATCGAAGGAAATAGTCCCCGTTGAATATTAATACAAACAAATATTCTTTCTTAATTTTCAGCTATTCCGCTATGTAATTAGAAAAGATTTCATCTTTATAGTCGATAATGTCAGACTATAATTGGCAATAATTTGTATAAACTAAGGATGGCGCTCTTACCGATAGGCGAGATCATATACAATTTCATTTTTAACCAGCATATGAATGATGATTAGAGAAGAATCTTTTTCGAACTCGTAAAAGCTGTCGCATATATAACAGCTAAAAACTGCTGATAGAGAAAAATACACGTAGACCCCAAGAAATACTAAGTACGTTTGTACTGGGAATGCATAATCAGTATTTGGACATTGCAATTAAGAAATGTTTCAATCCTAACTTAGGACTTCATTTATCTAAGGGGTTATTTCAAACGATTTATATATAATCATCTTTCTCGACATAAAATTCCATGCTTCTTGATTTTGTATATCTGCCATTTTCATATCTACAATAGCCTGTTTTTTGAAATGTTTGAGAGAAAATATTGTTACCATGTGACTTTTTTTCTATCAAATTTAAAATCAATGCGTTTTTCAAATATTACTAATCAGTGTATTATTGATTTTTTTTTTCTTCTGAAATATAACACTTTGAAATATTGTCATTTATATGATGATGATTCCTTAAAAGAAAGTAAAATACCTGTATTATTTAAAGACTGCATTCAAAAAATTTTCAGAATTAAAAGCTGCATTCATATTTTGGATTTTAAAGAATATTTTATCATAAATCTTTAGCTGTGAAGGACATAGGTTTTTTAGTCCTTCGTCATTAAAATTATTTTTAAAGTGTTTTTATAACGGATATTGTATTGAAACTGTCTTATTCAAATATTCTTTTTGTTTTGGCAAGAACAAGAGGCACTTTTGAATAAGAAGTTGGTACAAGAAAGATTTTCTTAAAAATCACCTACCGATAGAGGTTTTTCGTATCTTCTTTTCTTCATTTCAGATTTAAGCTTTTGATACTAATGAGAAAGTGCCTCATAATATTTTATGAATCAGTATTTAAAACATTCAAATTGATAGGATGTTTTACATTGCTTTTAATATTAAATGTTTACAGCTTTTAATTCTTGGTTAAACTGATGTTTATTTTATGGCAAACAACAGACAAGTTTCTAAAATATCTATTCAAATAATTAAATTATGCAGTTACAAGAAGTAAAGTTATTAGTTAAACTCCGGAAAGGAAAATGAAAAAATTCTCACCGCCGATCTATACAGTAGTCAATAATTTCATCCTCGTGTAACAAAAAATTTCAGATCTCTTTGAACTCACCTCACGTACTGTATACATTTTAAACATTGTTTGCGCTTTAAAGAATACCGAGTCAACGCCGCTTGCGTAAAAAGCGCTCACACGCAAAATCCTAAAGCATACGAAAAGAAGCCACATAAAAATAAACAACCGTCAAGCGGATCACAACATTGTACTTGAGGAAGAAAAACAGCCCCGGAACGATTGTAAAAATCATCGCAAATTTCTTCTCTGTCTCATTACTCTCGAGGAAGAAGGCAGTCGAGGCAAAAAAAAGCCAATGGTCCAGACTGCAGGCAAACAGCGAAATATGAGCCATTGCCCGTGAATTATACTGGCCTCATAAAGGGGAGGAAAAGGAAACGTGTTTTCAGAAAGATACAAATTCCGGTCGTAACTCAGGGGGATGCTTTAGAGCGACAAAAGGACCGGAGGACATTCCACCCGTTCGACAATGGACGCGTCATAATGGGTGCTCCCGAATCACAGCGCGGCATGGTGGAAATACCTGTTTTGTTGAGGGTGGGCGAAACGACTTTGTTGTTGAGAACGCGTAGTAGAAGAAAGGATTTCGAGACAAATGTATCATTCTAAAAGAAATCTGTACCCATAATATTTTATGCGTAGAGACAGTGCAGCGGTGGAACTGGAAAAATTTTGTAGACTATTCGTCTTTGTTAAAGTAAATGATCGAGAATATGGATTGTCTAGAATAGAATATCTTATTAAGATTGGATCTTTTATAGCTTTCTTAGTATCCTTTTTATGAGATAATTGAATTACTCAGACTTTATTTAGTGGCGAATTTCATAAGAAATGAAATTATTTTGCAAATTACTTGGACTTCTGGATGATAGAATTTCAACATTAGGATTGCAATAGTCTATGGAAGTAAATTTTATTTTATTTATGGAGTAAAACAGTGATAATAGAATTTTTTGTGCCTTATTTATAGAAAAAAAAA
>JAPMOR010091981.1:16738-27869 GCA_026543865.1 Argiope aurantia
AGGATTTTCTTTCAAAACTTCCAATAATAGTCGGTTGCTCCTTTATTTTTCTTATTTATTTATTTATTTTTATTTTTTTTGGAATTTTTAAATATATTTTTCTCTATCTCCATTCTAATGAATAAATATTCCAATCTATGATGCGAAAAATAATAACAAATAACAATAATAACAAATATAACAATAACAATAATAATAAAAAATAACAAAAATAACAACAGATTTCGATTTTTTTTTCAGTCTTTTAATTTATAAATATTTATTAACTAGCATGAAAATACTTTTAGCAGTTAATATTTGCCAAAAATACTATTTAAAACATTCCAATTCTGATAACAAACTATTGTTATCAGAAATTACAGCATCATAGAAAAATCAAGATACGTCAGGCCTCCAAAATTATATAAATTTGCAACAATGACAACGAAGAAGAAATTCATTCTGAAAATAGTCCAAAATAATACCTAGTATATTATAAAAGAAATAAAATAGAAAAAGGCATTAATTTTTAAATAATCTTAATAAAAGTAATAAAAAGGCTAATTTCTAATATTTTTTTACATTTCTATTTTTAGATGTTAAGCTCTATTAAAATGTCTTTAATTTCATTTCTAATTATTGCATTCACAAAATGAAGACGACTATGAAAAGGTATATTAAAAGAATAAGCATTCAGATAAAATAAATCTTTAAAATACGCGTTTATCTTAACTATTGTAATAAAACATTGCTTCCAAATACAAAGCTTTCAAAATAAGGTTGATAATTGCATAAAAATACTTTGGTTTCTGTAAAAGGAAGCTGATAATGAAAAATTTTGAAATTTATTTTTTTGTATGGTATTTGTATTTGTATTTCTTTTACATTCATCTATGCAAAGATAAAAGTTTCACACTTCTCTCGACAAAATTTGCAGATGGTCATTTTTAAATTAAAGGGCTTATAACAAATATGAATGAAAGCATTTATTACATTCAAACTTCAATATAAGCGTTTATTTTGAGATTACTCTGATAAATGGTGGAATACCGAAAAAGAAAGGAAAATTCTCTGCTTGCAATTGTGTATGTGATATCATGCTCTCAAAAAGAATGACACAATTTAGTAACGAATTATTTGTCAAATGTCAATGATTTCATTTGCATAAAATCATAATTTTGACCTAAACATATATTTTTTCCGAATTTTCAGTATCTTTCTAGAAAATGTATTTGCAGAATGGCTTAGCGATTGCATATTACACAAATCTTATTTCTCAGGCATAGATGAAGCATTATGAAAATTACACAGAAAGTGATATTTCGACTAATTTATTTTTCAAATTAGCCTCATATTAACTGTCAATTCAGAGCTCTTCATTTCAAATATGACTGTGCAGAAAATACTTCAATTTAATTACTGGTAATCATATAGCATTTATCGGCAGTTACATCACGTGATATACAAATGATCATAGTGCTCATTTCAAATGGAATCCGATGTTTTCTTCCACAGAAATTTAATTTGGACAGACGAACGTCACTTATAGCAAAATAAAAGTATCAATAATAAAAAAAATACATTCTTCGTTCAAGAGGCTCATCATCAGTAATAATTTTCTGTGCGCGCGTGTGTGTGTGTGTGTGTGTTTGTGTGTGTGCGTGTGTGTGCGTGCGTGTGTTTGTGTGTGTGTGTGTGTGTGTGTGTGTGTGTGTGTGTGTGTGTGTGTGTGTGTGTGTGTGTGTGGCATTTTTAGAATCTATTTGGTTGTAAACGGCATATTGATTGATGATTGACAATCGATATATTTAATTAGTTCTAAATGGCATTATGTCTGGGTTTTGATGATAACTTCTACAGATGTAATCTCAACTAAACGATACTTCTCCTTACCATGTTCCAGCTATCAGACGATGGTTCGATGCTGAATTTTCCTTCCCAGAAGGATTCGCTTACATAGACCTGTTGGATTTCCTCCAATATTAATGACTTGATGCATGTTGATTTTCATTTTTGGGACCTATTTTGCACTTTTCTGTTATAAAATGTTTCTTGCAGAAATAGCAGATCTTTTCCGAGGAATTGAAGAAAATGATAGGAATCTCCTGCTGACTGTGAAAGCTGGGTATCACTTTTAATCTAGTGCGGCGAACCATTGACATAAATTTTAATTTGTGAAAGACTATACAAGTGTATTAATGTTATACATATAGTGCATTATGTTAATACTTATTCTGACTGCTATTTTTGATATGAAAGTGTTTGACGTCTGATGTACGGCTACAAGAGCTATTTATTTAATATTTGGTTTTTACCTTAATATACTCAGAGAGAGCTGCTACTTAGTAAATATTTTGTTTAAATCCTCGCCTATTTTTTCTTCGCACATCCTGTAAATCCCCAACAACCTCTGCTTTTACTCTTCAGAAATATGTCTAGTTGTCACGAGGGATAAATTGAATCGTATGTGCGCAAATAATTGTTAGAAAAATGCAACTTTACATTGGTTTCGAAGGTGATGATTATGAGTAAGCACTTCAGTTCTTTAACTTTATTATTATTTGAGTAAGTGCTTTATGCACTATAATTAATGTATATTTTAAACATTTATCAGAATTTAATGAAAATATACAAATGTATTATGATTCTGCCCCTATAATAACCTGTCGTGATATGTATAATATCTCTGAAAAAGACAACGAAAGATTCGCTCAAAAGAAAATTTGAGATTTGAAAAAAAAGAGTGCTTTTTGCCTTTTAAAAGTGTAAATTTGCCTTTTAATATCTCAGCAAATTTTGTAGATAGAGTATTGAAACTTTGAGTGCCTATAGAAAAATATTTTACAGTAAAAATATTTTACTAATCGATATTTTTCACCTGTAGCTGTACAAAATTTTTATTTCTTTAACTTTTTTATTATTAGCTTTTACGGAAGTCAAGATATTTACCTGTAATTGCATATTTTAATTAATAAAATTTTGAAATTAAAAGTATATGCCTAATCAAATATTCAATTCTCTAGACTCTCTAACTAATGATATGTTTAACTATAATTTAAATCCCGATTAATTTTCACATTTTTATCTTAATTTAGCCCATATTAACTTTATTCAAAAATGTTCTTTTGCATCCTGATTCAATTCCATTCTTTTTATTCAATTGAAGCAACACGCGCTCTCTATATCGCGATGGAGACTGACGTATTCTTTACCATTTAGATTTCTAAGATTAATTATTTTCTAATCACTCGAACTTCGGCTTTATTTTAAGTCTTTAAATTCTTAGTTGCCCGATCTTTTATTTTCCCACTGAGATGCTCCACGTGCTGAAACAAAAATTTCTTAGCTGCAAATTCGATTCCAAATACTTTCTAACAACTTCTCTTTATCCCTGCTTTCTGCCTCAATATTCGATACGCTGCGCTGCACTAATCATAGCTCTTACAAAGAAATCTTGACATTGGATACAAAGTGAAATCTTTCTGTGGCATCTTGAAGAATAAAAACTATTCTTAAAGCACTGCAGGCCAGATACTCTTTAAATCAAATAATTTTTTTTTTACATGCGTATATGTCTTGTTGGGTTTTATCGGCAGTCGGCTTTTTTGTTTGATAAGTGTTGGAATATATATAATGCACGTTTTATCTTATTTTGATGTTTTTGTATCTTATACCTACACACCATTAAATCCATACATTCATAATAGTATAATATAAACCTTACTTTCCATAACAGTTTTACATAATTTTTTTTCAGGCAATCTGTCTTTCTTTAAATACGATAATTCAAATTCGCGCCGAACTAAGGGGATGAAAATTGGTATTTGGTCATGGCATGCAATCGCTGTTTTGCTATCGAATTTTGAACAAAATCTGTTTCTTTCTGTATGACCATGATAACTCAACAAATAGGCGAATAAAGTAAAAGTAATGAAATATTTCACCCGATATCAAAATTATACAATAAATCAAAAATTGTACCTAATCTACTAAGCTTCACTAAATTATCCTCATTATTATTATCCTTATATTCAATGAATCAACTAAATTATTATACTCAGAAACTGCTGAGAACAAAAGGCTCTGTATTGTGTAAGTAAATAAAAGAGCAAAAGGAAAAACACTCCTTCTGAATTTTTCTTCTATCTATGTTTATGCCATCTTGTATGTACCCCAAAATCCATAGAAGAATTTGGTTTTAGAGCATTTGTTTCCATCTAATCCACAAATTGTAATTTGAAAATTAAATCATTTCAATAAATAACATTTTACTAATCTATAAACTGACGAGCTGTATATTTTAATAACTTAATTGCTTATTTCAAAATTCGTTCACACAAATCGTATTACAATTCTTTTTGAAAAAAGTCTCGCAATTGAAAATTTTCTGTGAGTTAATATATTTAAATAGTTTTTCAAACGAAATGTGAATCCTTTAAATGAGTTCTTTTGTTATTATTTATTTGATATAAAACGTCTCTGTCTATCTGAATTATTCATTCACTGAATAAATATTGGTTCTGCCTTATAGGAATTTCTGAATATTGCTCTAAATTTACTCTCTATTTACGCAGTCTTATCATTGCATACTTTATGAAATGCTGATTTAACTTATATTGTTAAATTATAGTTTATGGATTTCAAAGTTTATAACTCAGCATATGCATAATTGCTGTTGTTGTTTCTAATGGTACTTGTCATAGACAAATCACTGACTTTAGAAGTCAGTGATTTTAAGCCAAGAGTGCATCTCTTGTTTTTTCAGTAACGCCATCTAGTGCCAAGAATACGACTTAGCTACACACACGTCACAACCCTTTTTGTAGGGCGGACTTCATTCATACACTTCATTCATAAATCGTAATTTAGACCTGAATTAGAGAACGATTACCCCTGATCCAGTACCCCCAGTGGTATAACTCTAGGCATGGAAGACTTTGTGACCACGACAGTTTTATACGCGCGTTAGCCACCAAGCACACGGAGAGTCTTCGAACTCGCAACCAACCAGGTTATTCCGGCGCATATGCATGATGTGTGCAGATTATGATAAAAAATATCCGGATTCCTTTAGATTTACATTTGCACAGCGAAACTTTTCAGATGGTTAGAACTAATTGTCCTTGAACATTAATCATGTAAATAATATACTTTAATTCAGATTTTACAGTGAAGATTCGATCATGAAACCATTTAGGAGATCAACAAAAATTGATGAAAAAGAAAATTATTTTAGCACTCCTGTTTCCTCAAAAAGCTAATAATGATTTGCAACTTTTACCAATGCTTTTGTATGTTGTGCACAATATTTACATGAATTTTCAAAATAATATTATATATATATATATATATATATATATATTAAATTAAAAATTTTTATGCATGTTTTTCGCTTATAATCTGCAAAGTGTTTCGACTAAATTATACAAATATCTGACAATATACTAGCATTATATTAAACTTTAAAGTAAATACGTTAAAAATGCGAGAAAATATGAGTATTTTAATAAGTAATGATTAAACAATAATTTTTAACTGTGCATGTACTAAAATCACCATAATTTTTTTTCATTATTTCGGAAAACATTCGGGACTTTTAAAAAAAAGCTTTATATCTTCCCGAAAACAATACATTTAAAAAAACATGTGAATATTTCCTACAATAAACAAAACCATTGATAAGGTGCAAAACATTATCGATTCTCTTTAAAATAGGTTGATCTCAAATAATTCCCTTCTTTATCAATTTCTCACTCAGTCATAAAGAATGAGTGCAAGCATACTAGCTATGTAATCGTGATTCAAAAGCAATTCATTTGATCTTTTTGAAAAATTTGACAAAACGTTTAATTTCGAAAGTTTCCGGATACTTTGGATTACACAATTTGTATATGTTTCTGCATTATTTCCGAACGACTAAAACAGGTTTTTAGAAAATTGGTTTATGCAATTTTGAATGAATGACTCAAAATTCCATTGGATTAAATCAACTTCAATCCAAACTTTCAAAGTCGACAGTTTGGATACCTATAACGAATGGGCTTATATGTCTTTATGAAAATATATTCTTTAATTTCAATCTGTGGAACTAAGATCACTGTAGGGTTAAAACTTCTCTAATGATTCATTAGGGATAGTAATTACCTCTAAGATGTATAGAAGCATTTATTCAGAAATGATAATGAAATTTTGATTCATTACCATTTCTAAAATTAATAAATTCAATAGTGATAATGATTTAAACCCTTTTTGAAAATTAATGAAAGCCCATTTCATCTATTTTTGTTTAACTTGAAGCACGGGACTTATAAATTCACATTAAAACTATATTAAACATAAAACTTACTTAAAATGAAATCTTATGCTTAATGTAACGTAAAATGAGAGTATAGTTGCCTTAAAAGAGTTTTAAAATTTATTCAATAAATAAAAAATAAATACAGAAAAATACTTTTTCTTTAGCTTTCTAGCTTAGACATTGAAATTAAGCAAAATGAAAACTAACATGTTTATCCCAAAATCATAGTATTAGTATTACACTAAAAATAATAAGTAGCACAAAAAGATTATGTTTCCCTATTTTTCAACGTAAATATAAAAATGAAATAAAGTTATATTCAGTAGGATATGGAGGTAGATTTAAGGTTTAGTTCCCCCTCAATTAAAACAAACATGAATTCAATAATGTAAATTCCATTGCAAATATTAACATTTATTTCAAAAATTAATCTTTTGTAATTTCTGAATTTTTTTATAAGTAACTAGTATTTGAATAAATGAATTTAACAATTTTTTATTCTATCTAAAAGTATCGTTTATATGAAAATGAAATCAAAAACTTTCCGAGTAATTAGAATATGTTATAATAATATTTGGGTTAATATTATATAATTAACCAATTAATTACTTCAATAAATAGTAATTATATATGCATTATTCAGATTAAAACTATATATGTGCATAGATATAGGTATATGTAATAATTATATTTTAAACCAAATATGAACATAGTCAAATTAATTTTCCTTAAATTTTACTAGTATTTTCATTGACAGGTGTATAATAAATTTGTTGAATATATATCAAGTATTCCATATAAAATAAAATTTGTTGAGTTTCATTGTAATTTTCAGCAAAAATTTCTCATGAAATTTCTTGAATAAATGAATTTAACACTTTTTTTTACTGTTTCTAAAAGCATCTTTTATATAAAGATGAAATCAAAAACTTTGCAAATAAAATGAATATTTTATAGTGTTTGCGCTTATATTATATTTTAACCAATTAATTACTGCAGTACATAGTAATTATATATGCATCACTCAAATTAATTCTATATCTATATATAGATATATAAATTTATGCTAGTTATATTTTAAATTAAATATAAGCATAAACAAATTAATTTTCCATAAGTTTTACTAGTATTTCCATCAAAAGGTATGCAATAAACTTGTTGAATATAAATCAATTATTCCATATTAAAACTACACTGATTGAGTTTCATTGCAATTTTCATCCGAAATTTCTTCTTTAATTTCTAGAATATGCATAAAATATTTCATATTAAATCTCAACCTCTTCTAAAACTATTAATAATGAATTAATTCCACCTTTTACACTAAATGAACAACAATTAGTACAGAAATTTATTAATGCCTGATTTGATTTATCATAAAACTCAACATATCATAGTGCATGCTTTTACAAAATCAAATTTCTATCTTTATGTGCAACAAAAGAGAAAAAAAATCTTATCTAGCATAACAAATGAATAACAGAAACATCGAAGTTATTGCATCGAGAAAAACAAAACGCACAAACACAACATCAAATCAGGGGAGAATAGAGACTGGATCAACAGCCTGAATATCCCCAACAGCTGATCGAATTGATGCGATCCAGAAAACTGTAAAAGAAGCTACTCACTTTTTTCATTCTGTGCATTACGGAAGTTGCAAAGAGTTCCAAAATGCGGGCTTCTTTTTATCATTCGCTTACCATGAAGATGCTCTCCTGACGCAAACTCGCTTTCTAAAAGATAATCATCAGGATCCTGCCCTCATCTTGAGCTCCGCCGCATCAGTTTGCATTTTCTCCGGCGTCCTTGGAAGAACATCCAGATAAAGGTTACTTCCAGAAAGCGCCATCTGTTGGTGTACTCGTGCCTTATTTCGTTAGTGTCTTTCAGCATAAAATTCCCGTCAGAGGTTTTTAAATCTTTTGCGTGACCGCAAAATCTTTTAGACGATGAAAACATTTCGCAGATCCGATTTATATGAATGCTGAAATTAGAAAAGTGATTTTCGAAAAAGATTATTCATTATTAAATTTCTGCTAATGATAAAAAATATTCTCTCTCTCTCTCTCTCTCTCTCTCTGTGTGTGTGTGTGTGTGCGTGTAGTTAGAACTACAAAACTCTGTCAAGGTTTTCCTCATTAAGAATGTGTAATGAAATAGTGTTTGCAGATTTCTACAAGAATGGTGGCGGAATCAAATAGAACGGTGGGGATCAGGCGACCATTGATGATATTTTAAGATGTCATGAACTTTCATATAAAAGGAAAAGTGGCGAAATCGGACTCATGGTCGAGGCATAGGAACTGGTGATTTTGGTTTTGCTGTTCATCTCTATACCTATAAATAATTTTAAAAAATGCATGCAGATGAGCATGTACCTGTCTATACACGCATTTATTGGAACTTAACAAACTTAACCATTCGACCTAGAGCTACCAAACTTGACGCATATATACTTTGGATGCTGAAATTTGCATCTTGGAGCAGACACTTTGATGTTTCAAACAGAATTTTAATTAATTAAAAAATAAGCGAGATTTCCACGATAAAATTCGAAAACACAAAAAGGATATTAAAACGCAAAAAGGATTATTACATCACTTAAAATTTTAAAAAATATATTTTTTAAAGATCAATTTTAAATCAATTTTTTTTCTATTTTTAATTCATTTAAAAAAATTATTTTAAATATATTTTACAACGACGCATTTTATAGATTTTTTTTATTATCCTGCACGGACATATTGTGCAAGTATATGTAAGATAAACTTTTATCAACATGTTCCCATCACGCCGATAAATACTGAAACTAAAAAAAATTATTTAACTCTCAAAATCAACAGAATTTATAAAAACTATAATTTTCAGCACATGTCTCTATGAAATAAGATAATATGAAGCATGATATTTTCTAAAAAAACAAATGCAAGAAAAGGTTTTGTGTGATCTTTTAAAATACCTTTGTTATTAATTCAATAATTCTGTATTATGTCAGGCAAACAAGGTTTATATATATATATTGGGTATCCACTTTAATTGAGGACCAACAACTAGTTTCAAAACTGTTAGTAATAGATATATACATGTAATATAAAAAATGGTCTAAACGATGTTAGAAATAATATTTTATGCAGTTTCCGTCAATAAATGCGCTGATTCTATCCGAATTTTAAATTTTTATACATACCTTCCTTCATATAAGTCCTATTTACTAAAATATTCTTGACACACTAATATCTTAAATAAAAGTGTCCCGCTTTTTTGAGTTTAAAACTGACTGAGTAAAGAAAATTTAATTATCGCTCTTTTATAAAAGTGAAAGATTTTAAACGATATTTACCATTTCGAAGAATATATGTCAATCAGTATCCATAATTTTCCGATGACTGATAAGTTTAAAAAAGTGAAATCTTAAATTGTCCTAAAATACTGATATTCAAAACCTCATGATTGATTCAAATTTGGTTCCAGAAGTTTAAAAAGTATTTCGACTTAAAAATTAGTCTTAAGAATATTTTATTGAATGCCTTTCAGATTACTTAAAGACCGTATAAAATGTAGGCTTCATAATTTTTCCAGATGTGTATTATTCGATTAAAAAAATATATAAATTTTTATTATTAGCATCATTTAGATCATTTTCTTCACTGCAAATGTATATATACTTCGAATAGTTTAGAAATTACCTATCGATCCATGATTGGAGTGGACACCTTGTGTGTAAAAACATTATGGAGAAATGAGGATTTTTACTGTCGCTGATTTTAAAGAAAGAAAAAAATTAATTCACAAAGTGAGACTAAAAAAACTGACGTTGAATGCTTCGTAGAAAAGCAATCTAATAGAAATAAGAAAATTAAAATCAACATGCATAGACACTGCCAACTTATTAGTGCTAATTAAACATATGTTTTAAAATATTTTCCAAATTGCAGTAAAATATTTGTCAAAGTGAAGTGGAATCCCGATTAAACAGGGTCAAGACTTCCCGGCCTTCGGTATTTAGCTTTGGTTTCAAAAGCTTAAAGAATGTATGTTTGTGGTGGAATGAAAATCATTATGATCCATGCAATTGAAGCAAGAGGATGTATGTTTTCGGAAACATTTCTTTAATGGTCACTTTTCACACAAAACAAACACAAAACATCAAGATAAGACAAGACACAAACGCGTGCACCTCTTATATAACAGCATCTTATTTCATTATAATAACAATCGCAATGCACTGTGGGATGCATACCTAATCAAGCATCGTCATCGATTATCCAAAAGAGAAGACAGAGTAATGCAGCTGACACATCTTTGATTTATATTCCTGCATGTACTTCCAAGAAAAATGTTATTCCAAATGATATAAAAGCATTGAATGTCTTTTTTACTGCCAGGCTATACTTGATATTTTCGCTCCAACTGAATTTCTTAGATTATTATAATTCCACAAAAATTTTTAACAAGATTTGCGATGGTAGGATAAAAACGTTTACTAGTAAATAACCTCACAGTGCATCGTGTAGCCTTTTGGCTACACGTTTTTATTTCCATTTATAAGCTTCACTTGACTGTTCCAAAGGGCAACAATGAGTGTTTGCAAATCCTTTTTTTAAATGTTTTTTGATAAAAATTTGTGGAAAAGATCGGTAGGCAGTAATAACGGTACAAAAATAGATTGAAACTTGGAAAAATACCGAGATGGTTGTTGTATAAATAGTTTTTCAATTAAAAATACAAGTAATTTTTTCTTTCTAAAAAAATATGTTGGTAAAAAGGGACTTTTATTTTTATATTGGAATTGTCATAATGTGATTTATGCCACTGGAATATTTTTTTAATACATAACTTAACTATTTGGTA
>JAPMOR010091981.1:27969-38159 GCA_026543865.1 Argiope aurantia
TATATATATATATATATATATATATATATATATATATATATATATATATATAGTAAAAAAATAAAATGCTATGGATTCTAGAGTTCAATTTCTATAATTATTAAAGACTGTCTACTTTCTGTCTTTACTAATTTGATTGCTAAAAATTTCAATTAAATTATTTGTGTAATTTGTTCGTAATGGATTCCTCAGAAAAATATTTTTAAAATTCAAACTTTTATTCAAGTGCATAAAAATTTCAAATGCATATGTAACTCCAGCATTTTAAGAAGCCTTGTACTGTTCTGTTCATTGTGCCATGCTTTTGTTAAAAAATTTTTTAAGTATTGACCTTTAAATATCCACTTATATTATGGGAAAGAACAGCAGTGTTTAAAACTGGAAGTCTTTTAAAAAAGTTTTTATTGTTTTTTAATTCTGGAATTACTCCATAATCATAATGAAACTTCATAGTTTTTATTTTTAAATTAAGTATTATAATGAAACCTCTTCAATATGTAAAAAATAAGCCAAAATTCGTGAATTCATCAACAATATAAAAACGAGCCGGAGCAAAATATTAGTAGTAGCATTGAAATGAATTTGAATTTCATAATGGAATATATTGTTTAGAATATACTAAAAATATTTTTTAATCAATTGAAAACAAAGAGAAACTGTATGGCACAAATTTGGTATTACTGAGAAGAAAATTCTGTCAATTTTCAAATTATATAAAAATCATTTTTATGCTGCAATATTTTCTGAAGCTATATGGAAAATTTAAAGATTGGAATATGGAAGATTTAAAGATTGATTTTTAATAAATTAAAATTTAAAAAATCCCTCAGAGGTGCACATTTTCATTCTCCAATGTATACATGTGCCCAAGTTTTTAATTCTAGGCAATAATGAATTCAGTTTTTTTCTAGTGATGGTCCAGTAGAGAGCTAATAGTCATACATTCATCTTTATTATTTAAAGAGATAAATGTGTGTACGCTGGCACTGTACAGAACAGATCGTTAGAATTAGAACTGCTCTATTTGGCACAAATATATCTTGATGGATGAAAATAGGCATTTTGAGAAGTTTTTTAAATAAAATTATTAATTAAAAATTTAACAACCATTTCAAGTTTATCTGCCATAATTTACGAAATTTTAGCAGTACGAAAAATGATTTTTACATCATCTTACAATTATTTAATTTACTTCTAAATTATTTTTTTCCTTATTTTTAATTAAATAAAAAAATAATTTAAGCATATTTAACAATAATTAATTTCACAGCTTAAAAAAATATGTTTGATTGTTGCCATAAGTATTTCATTCTGAATTTCTCTTCCATTATAGAAGATACTTTTAAATATACTTTTTGACATTTTGCTGCTCCTTCAAATAAAGTTTAACTTCACAAATAAGTGACGAAGAAAATGTTATAAAGTCCGTTCATTTTTAAAGAGTGTTACTCTTTCCTGCAATGTTATTTGAATTATAAAAAATATATTACTATAATTTTAATAGTACTTTCTTTTTGCAGAAAATCGAATTCTATGTTGAATGAGAAAAAAAAATTATTAAATAATCCTCTGAAATATTTTATAAATTATAAAAAAGAGTACATAAGATTTCTATACTAAATTATTCTGTTTTCTGCTCTTATGTATCTTTTTTTTTTCTACGCTTTTAAAAAATTTGTTTGGTTTGTATATATATGGAAAGTCTAATCACTATCATTTTAATTTAAAATTTAAATTCTACGGGAGACGGGTGATGAACAGAACAGTGTAAGATTTCAAAAATTACATGCGTTACACGAATATCAAAATTTTAAACTTAAAAATATTTTGCTGAAGATGCCATTAAAATTCCATCGATCATTAATTTCACAGAACCAGCTGGTCGCAAAAGGCGGCAAGTAATGAGATAAATACAGAGGAATACAATCTAAAATTATATAACTCTTCAATATTTTAAACTGAAGTTTCGAATTAATTCTCTTTAGTGAAAGCAAACATCAACGGAAAAAATAAAGATAATCTCCTTATGTTAAAATCATAATCGTAATATAATGCAAATGTTACATAAAAAAAGTATAATAAAATAAATATAATAAAATTTCTTATTCTTGGTAATTATAAGTAAAAGATAACATAAAGATTGCCAACAAAAAAATTTTGAATCATTTTTTGGCATCTTCAAGCAAAATTTATTAAATGATTTTAACATCTGTAAACCCTCATTACCATCATTAACCTTCGCATTCCTAGGATCATTTCAGTTCAGGTTCCTCAGATTGCTGGAACATCTGCTTTCTGAAAAGCAGTTATAGCATACCGTGTTCTTAAAAGATTGGTATATAAAAGAGGATACCGCTTGGGTAATAGTTATAAAGCAAAATATACGTATATTCGAACATCTTTTAAGTGTTCTCAGAAAACCTCCTTGTCCTTCAGACCCTCTTGGATGAGTGTCTGTAATGAACAAAGCACCCATCTGAGGTATTCAATCAATTACACTTAACTAAAGGAGGAGTGATATTGAACTCATAATGACATCGCGGCATCTCGGGTGCCCGCTGTATTTTCTTTGAAAGGGCATTTAGGGCCTTTCGGTATTGTTAGAGAAAAATGAAAATAGTTGCATTTGATAGATCAAAGAACGGTTAGGTAAGATTTCTATGACATAAATTCACCTGTCGAGTAAGATTTCTACGACATTTATATTAACCCTCCAGCTGCGTATTCCGCGATTTCCGCGAATTGGCAATCAGTCCATTTTCTGTTGCATTCCGCATTTTTCGCAGTTTAGAGTGTTTAATTTTAAGATAACAGATTTTTATTATATTATATTATTACCGGATAACCTACAGTATCAGTTCACTTTCTTTGGAAAATATTTGAACTTATTTGCAAAAATCACATTTAAATAGTGATTTTAAAGAATTACTTAGCCAGAGGGTTAAACAAACAAATGATCATTAAAGACCCAACACTGATGATGGGACATATTTCTTTGTAAAGATTCTCAGCATGAGATGCTCATAACAGGATATAGTTTGAATGAGTCATAGAATTTCTGAGCATCTTGTTTTTTTATAAAATGTTTTCGAGATGGGATACTAAAGCTAGAGACATTTAGGATCCCTCCATGTCACAGCAATGAAGTGGTGACACTCCAAAATCAATTTTCAGTGCAAAATGTTGATTACGAATGCTGATGCTGAACTGAGACAACGTAGAATGGGAAACATAATATCCAAATTGGCCGAAATTCCATTTGGAATGGCCATTAAATGCTTGAGGGGTAGGAGCGGCTTGAGGTGCATGGTTGGAGGACATTGTGGTGAAAAGATTATAAGCCAGTTAACAGCTACGAAACACAGGTGATTGCTTTTGTATTGTTGTGGCGCCATCTACCCATAGTAACCCAAAGTCTTCATATTCACTTGACGCAGCAACACAAAACCGTCAGACTCACTTGGAGCAATAGCAACCGCTCATCCACACACGCTCGTCATAACACGTGCTCAAATGGGTACAGGCGCATTAAACTCAACAGCAACTCATCACCACTCAACATCCATATCCTTCGTTTCATCTTCGACTCACTGGAGGGAGAGTACTGTGGTGAAAAGCTTATAAGTCAGTTAACAACTACGAAACACAGGCAATTGCTTTTGTATTGTGGTCTTGTTACTCGGCTACGAACCACAAGGTCCCAGGTTCTATATTTGCTCATAACAATCCGCTGCATCACTAACTCGGTGCTCATCGAGGAGGTTGGTGTGATCCTGGGATGAAATATTTGTGAATAAATATACAAGGATAAATAGATAGATTGGCAGCGTACCACCATTTCGTTGGCATAGATCGAGAGATCATTCATGATCGCCGTAAAGGAAATCAAGTGATACTATATAGTTTCCTTTTGAAAGTTATAAAAGTAAATCGAAAATAATTTTTCAGAATAAAACTAATTACCAGTCAGGCTATTAATTTATCTTTCATTAGTATGAAATATCTGTGAGAGGTGTTAGTTAGAACTAACAGTGGGAAATTTGACAGCGTCGAATCACGAATACATGAAGAATATCTCCTTAATTAAGAAATAACTTAATACGGTATACTCCCGAGTATCCAGTTCGCGACTATCCAACTTACATACAATCTGACCTAGTTTTCTTTATCTTAATTAATTGAGGAAGGCATGGAATTGGAAGCGGGTACCCTATGATCCTCATGCGTGTAGTGTGCAAAATACGACAGGAAAAGAGAAGCATTCTGCTCGTTATTCATTATTTCATCAATGTGTATCGGAAATCAATTGTCGCCGCTGTTCCTGATTATAACTGCACAGTACGTACAGGATTCTTAAATTGTTCTTTGGGTATGCTTAATGTTTTTTTTTTTTTAAGTATACCACAGTGAAATGAGCAGAATTCATGTTAAAATGTGAAGAGTTTTTGTCCTTTAATTTACTTTTCCAAATAAATTCTTGCAGTGCATTATATAAACTACCAGTATTGAGCCTTCTATTTTAACTCGACACGTTGCCAACAACTGCTTCTATGATTCAATGGGGCGCTGAAGCGTTCACCTTCTGCGTGGCTTGAGATAAATGGAGGGCTTAATACTCAATAAGAAGTGAGAAAATGCATATTGTAGCACTGAGTTTTGATATCAAAACTTTGTCTTCTGGTATTTTTGGGCAAAGAAATGAGTTCATAGAAGTCCTGCCTATCCGGCTTTTTTGTTATCCAGCCTGTCCTTCCGCCACATTAGGCCGGATACTTGGGAGTGTACTGTCTTTGCATTATTTATGACTATGCGATGCTATTTCATCTCAAATTTTATATTGTTAAGGGACAAATTTACCGACATTTTACACCAATTTTTAATCCTGATTAAAAGAGCTGTTTTGCTTATATTCTGTTCCTAAATTTCCAAATGGTAGCAAATGGAAGATAGTTAATAATAATAAAAGAAAAATTCCCAAAAGACATTTTACATGAATTTTGGCTTTTATTGAAATGTGATCCTTACATTTATCGCTTCAAATCTATTGTTGATTATCTCATCGAAAAAAAAAACATATATTAAAGGAACCTAATTAAATTCCTGTGGGTAGTAAAGCTGTTAAAAGATAAAAATTTTTCACGTTTGAAAAAAAAAATCAAAGTTTTTGAATTAATTAATTATTACTTTCTTTTCATAATGTAGTTATTTCCAACTCAATTCAATTGGTAAATATCTTAAAATTCGAAATTTCAAAAGAAAATATTAAATGTAATGATAAGAATTAATGTAATGATAAACATAAAATAGTTTTAAAACTATTTTTTATTATTAAAGATGAATGTATTTTTATTAAAAATGTTTTCTTAATTATTTGTAATTACAGAATTTGAAAAATTTGATGGAAAGAAGCTAGTAAAAGATTTTGTCCCCGCTTTATTATAACATAAAATCCTCTCATAATTTTGGATCAGCAAGATATGAGCTTGAATTAATGCATTATCTTAAAAGAATATAAATCACTGCATTTAAATCTGAAAATATTGAATCATAATTATAAAATGATGTAATACAACATTAATATTTTTATAATGGCATTATATTTACAAATTATGATATACATTATAAAAAAAATCATTGGAAATGCTCTGTAGAGCCTCACTGGACGTAGAGCTATCAAATTTGGTACAAAATTACATCTTGAATAATAAAAGTTGATAACATTGAACAGGTAATTTTTGAATTATGAAATGATTTAAAGTCATTCTTATGCTGTAGTATTTTAAAAAATTATCAAAAAAAACACTAAAATTTCTAAATTTTTAATTAATTAAATTTCTTGATAAAATTTCAAAAAAAAGTAGTTAATTTATGTTCATTTTCCAAAGTATATAATTGCTGATTTTGTTACCTATAACTCAAACAGTTCAATTTATTGTAGTAGACACGTAGACATCCATTTTTTTATATTAGCAATTATTATGATGTTGCTGCTGCTTATGGCACTTGCCATAGACAAGTTCGCTTACGAAGTCACCGAATTTAAGCGGAATTTCAGTGTCTCCTTTTCAGCAGCACCATCTAGGGCCAAGAGTACGTCTTAGTTACTCATGCGTCACAACCCTTTTCAGGGGGCGAACTTCATTTATACATTTCATTCACAGATCGTAAGTTAGACATGAATCAGAGAACGATCACCTCTGATCCAGTAACCCCCAGTGGTATTATCTCGCCTTGGAGAGATTTGTGGCAGAGATAGACATATGCGCATCAGACGCCTTGTGCACAGAGAGTCTTTTGCTACTGGAGTTCGAATTGGCAACCCAAATGACGCAAATCCAAAGCCCTGCCAAGCAAGTTATCCCAGACAGGCAATTATTATAGTCTATTTTATCAAAAAATCATAGGTATAAAAATTTAAATTAATCCAAAAGGACGAGTGCAAAAAACTAATTAGAAAATTCTATCTTCAGCTTTTTTTTTAATTTTATCATTTAGAAAAAAATGCCAAAATACGAAAATGAATATACTACTTGGGTGTTTCTTTTAATTTTCTTTGAACGCTCATGATTATGTAAGTATTTAGAATAGGTAAAAAAAAAAGTTTTAAAAGGAGGTCATTTTGAACTCATTTTCAAATGAAATTAATAAATTAAATAGGCTACTTCAAGTTTACTTCAATAATGAATGGTAAGTATTTTTTTTTTAATTTCAGTATTAAATTATTTTAGAATGGCTAAAAATAGGCCGAAGTATTAATTATTCAAGTATGAGTCACCTCTAAAGAGGTGAAAAGTTACTGCCATAGTCTGATTACAAAACACAAAACGATGCTGATCACTAACTCATATAATTATAAACTTAACGAAATAATTATTTAAGTTTTAAAAAATTAATATACCACATTTTAAAACTAATTAAATATTGTAAGATATTTTCTTCTAACTCAGATTGCCTTGAAAATTTGCAATTACAAATTTGTAGGATTTTTTATTTATATAATTATTTCTGCTTTTTAGTCTTGCGAGCGTGAAATGGTCATAGAACTTAACGAACTTTCTGATGAGCTAACGACTTAGATTTGCGCCATCTGTTTGTAATGAAAGTTTTGAATTGATTGTAAAAATTGTACTGGAGAGGCAGGCAAGAAGGCTAGTTAATATTGCATTGTCATCAAGTTCTTAATTATGTTTAAAATTTCTAGTCTATATTGTCATTAAACAAGTAAGTCCTTTAAGATGGATTTCATCGTAAACGAGTTTCATCATATTTTATACACAACAAACAGGTCCATCATAAATGGATTTCATCAGATTCATATACACATGAACAAGCGGTTCCGTTTAGATGGAAATTTTCCATTTTGAAATTCTAAAAGTGTGTTTTACGGACTCGAAAAATTCTGAAATGAAATAAAATGAATTTCTAAAAAAAATCATCAAAATCTTTAATTTTGTATCAAGTGATTAATTTTAATTTTTAATTTTTAAAAAATGCCTTAAATCGTTGTTTTAGCAAGCAACTTTGCATGCATTTCATGAGTGAGATGTGCAAGTAATAATAATTTTTAATATTCCCAACAGATGGCAGCACGGGGCTTGCTCCCTTCTAATCTTTTCAAATACAATTAAAAGCAATATATAATTTCAAATACAATTAAAAGCAATATAGATATAGATATAGATGAGAAAGGACTCTATTGCTTCTTAGCTCATGAAAGTCTTGGTCCGCACTCCCCGTTTTTTTTTTCACTTTTTTACTTTTAAAATTAGGTATTTTTTATTAATTTTAACTTAATTTCTTCTAAATATTGTGTTTTAAAAGCAAATATTTAAAAAAATTAAATTATGAGTCATTTTCAAGAGAGTTGGTTTCAGTAAATTTTTAATTTGAAATTGCAATTTAAATATCATTTTAAATTACTAATTTAAATTTTCATTCTAAAAATAATTTTTACTAAATGGTCAATGTTATTTTTTTTTTTTGCATAATCTAAATTTTTATTAACTACAGAATGAAAACATTTTTTTTTTAGTTATAAAGCAAGAAATTTCTTTAGAATTGTAAAATAATATGATGTAAAACACTTGAAAATGGTAATTGCGTAGGAATGTGGTTAGAATAATGTACTGAATTTTTAACAATATTTGAGATTAATTTGAATTTATTCTGCAACAATCCCGTTAATTTAAAGAGAGCACAAAATTAAAAATAACCTGAAAATATCTTTAAAAAGTTTCAAAGCCTCTGTCGGCGCTAATAAGTCAGAAGAATGCTCCACCTACTATTTTGTAGCGCCACCAAGTGGTGAAATGATATAACTTTTTAGTGTGTGTGTGTGAATACCACAGAGTGTGTGTTGAGAGCGATGAGAATAAAGCAATGGAGATACAGTCCAAAAGTTTGCGTTTCATTTATAAGTGAATGAGTTTTCTAAAAACTGAGCTATCGTGGTCCAAAACAGCCTCTGTAATCATCTCGGAATTTGCCTGCTAAATAATCCTGCATTAGTGGTTAGAGGAACCAAATTAGTTGAAATTATCTGCTGTTGTTGGTACTATTAATGGTATAATTTGATAGTTTGTAAACTACTAATTTTTGTCCTTTTTCTGACTTTCAAAAAGCCTTCAAATTTATATCTCCACCTTTTTAATTTTAATTAAATGGTTTTATCAGATTTGTGGTGCTATTCACTAGTTGGCAGATTACCAATTTTGGTGCTTTTTTTAGGTTTCAGAAAGGTCTTCAGGTTTTGACTAATTTGTCCACATTTTTATTTTATCTTTAGTTAAATGGTTTTATCAGATTTGTGGTACTATTCGCTAATTGGCAGATTACCAATTTTGGACCATTTTTTTAGGTTTCAGAAAAGACTTCAGGTTTTGACTAATTTGCCCACATTTTTATTTTATCTTTAATTAAATGGTTTTATCATATTTGTGGTACTATTCGTTAATTGGCAGATTACCAATTTTGGTCCCTTTTTTTAGGTTTCAGAGAGTCTTCAGGTTTTGACTAATTTGTCCACATTTTTATTTCATCTTTAATTAAATGGTTTTATCAGATTAGTGATACTATTTGCTAGTTGCCAATTTTGGTCCTTTTTTTTAGGTTTCAGAAAATTCTTCGGGTTTTGGCTAATTTGTCCACCTTTTTATTTTATCTATAATTAAATTAGTACTATTTAATGATTAACGGGATGCTGATTTTGGCACTTTTTCAGGTTTATAAAAAGCGTTCTTATTTTGTGCAACTTATTCATTTTTTATTTTATCTTATAACTTTAAAAGAATAATTTTTGTATATATATATAAATTTATTTCATTTACCTCGGAAACGGCTCTAACGATTTGGATCAAATTTTATATTTAAATAAGGTTTTGCTTTTTAAGTTCATCTATATAGGTATCTTTTCCTGAAAAAACTCGATTTTACACACAAAAAAAATAATTTAACTAAATATTGTCATGCGACTATACATGACCTAAGTAAACGTATCAAAGATGGAATAGTGCTTAGGGCTTCGGACTCCCATGCATTTTTCTCATGTTCAATCCCGCGTTTCCAATTCAATTAGATTTCCTTTATGACTTTAAACAAGCCATAGAATAGGATTTTATTTACAATTTTACAAAAAAAAAAACCTTGCCGAAAGAAGCTCGAACTCCAAGGTACTTTTTAATTAGATGGCTTCATCAACTGATGAAAATATTTGACAGTTGCCAGACTACCAATTTTGGTCCTTTTTCCGGTTTTAGAAAAGCCTCCCAATGTTACATAATCTGTTCAACTTTTATTTTATCTTTAATTAATTGGTTTTATCCAATTTATTTGTATGCAATAATAATATAAAAATCACTTCGTACAAAGAATAATTTATCCCTAATGTCTATTTATTTTTTAAAAAATTTAGCTAGATTAAAAGTTTGTTCCCAATATTTTCGATTTTATTCATTAAACATCGTGACGACATTCCAGAGACTAATCCAAGTTTTCCATGTCGTGATTCTTTCAAACAATACTAATTTCCTTGTGTAGGTTCATGCTATCATTAGTGTCGACGATCAAATAATCAAGTGCCCCGGTTTTCGATTTACTGGTGGTAGTTGCTACTCTCCCCGCTATCGTCGTTTCTGGTTAATGACTTTAGAGAGTAGGTGCGGAAACAGCTGCTGTGTGTAGGTTACAAACAT
>JAPMOR010092001.1:0-13131 GCA_026543865.1 Argiope aurantia
ACGGTCAATCCCTTGATCGATCTGGTTCTGCACATCTGCATTTTCGATGCAAAACTTTTGTGCCAAATTTTATAAATTTAGCTCTTTGCATTTGACGCATCAGGCTCCCTTGCATTCGGACAGATATTTTTTTTTCTGGTTAGATTTCTTCAAAATTTGTTAAAAATTTACAGATGTGATCTTAAGAACCACATTGCAAATGCATCATGCATTTATCTCAAAGTGTTTTTGAGTTGTGTTCACAGACAGACAGACAGACATAATTCCAAAAAATAAGTTTTTCGGTTTCAGGGACGTTTGAAATGAGGCAATTCGTCAAAATCTCGAGGTCTTTTTTGTTTGTTTGTTTTCGATGAGACTTTCTCTTTGTATATTTCGTTTGCGAGGAAGTAAAGAAACGTGTGCACCTTGTAACAGAATTGAATTTCAATTTAAATGCAACAGTTCGCTATTTTTTTCTTCAAAATGTATTCGCTTGATTAAACCTTCTACAACAGGCATTTTATATTACAAAATTTATACTAACACAATGAAATAAATATAAGATTCAAAGTCGAAAAGAGATAAATGCCATTCTTCATTGAATATTTCATTTAATAATGAAATGATTCCTATAAAGCCAATGATTTCAATTCTTGTTTTGATCAAACATCGATCGGTAAGTAAAAAAGGAAATAAGCACAAAGATGTAATTAAACTCTCTGCCAATGAGTAGAAAATTGGTCCTATAGCCTTTAAAGATTTTTGTGTTCTTAGATTTCTGGATTTTAATGGCACAAGAGCCATGATGTTGGCCATGCTGCGCCAATTTTGTGTTCTTAAACGGCAACTTCGGTCATTTACATTCGCTCATCTTAAGCGCATATACAAAATAAAGTAAAAATACAATTAATTTCAGAAATGCGGACTACGTAAATAACCTTATATATATATATATATTTGTAGGACTCAGGAATCACTACTATTTAGAATTACGCACATTTAATTACATTTAGGACGAACAGTTACATTAACAAAAGAAATGAACATTAAATAGATTTCGTCGAAAACGTCGCAGGATTAATTCACGTGTTACGCCGCGTCTTTCGTTCAGAGACCCGTCTCGTCTCACACGTCCTGACTTTCGTTCAGACCCATCTCGTCTCGTCTGCACTCCGTCTAACAAGCATCAACACCTGTTGGCCAGCAGATGGCGCTCGTCATCAGGCGTTCGTTACTACATATATATACACACACAAAAATAGAAGTTACGGAACTATAATATCATGTAAAGCATTATAAAAGCACAAAACTATCTATTCCTCTTTATTTTCATCTAAGTCTATACTAATAATAAAGATTAATGTCTGCGTGCATGTGTACCAGATCGTTTGAATCTACTGTTATCACATTTGGCACGTGTATATACTTTAAAGGGTGGAATCGGGGCGATTTTTTTTTAAATTTTAACTAGAATTTTAATTAATAAAAAATTAAATTGAGTTTTGGAGTTTTCCTGCTATAACTTCTGAAAATATTAATACGAAGATAAATACTTAATAAGAAAAACTTAAATAAGAAGTGCGAAAGAAAATTCCGGCAAGACTACTCCCGCTGGGGTAGGTCTTATTTATCATTTTACTAATGTAATAAGGGCTTTTGGCGACCTACGTGTTCGCCCAAATTATATAATTTTATTTAATTAATATGAAACAATCATATTTAATTAGGTAAATAATATGTAGTTTAATTATTTTTTTCTTTTCATTTTTATCTTGTCATTTGATAGAACAGTAAAACATGAATTTAATCGACTCAACTTGATAAAAACTATACTGTAGGAGCAAATTAAAAATGTATATTCTGTGAAATAAAAGCGGAAGTAAAGTTAATGCTAAAGAAAGCAATTTTTTATCTTAATTTTTACATTTGCAAACAAACGCACGCGATTGAAGGTTTTGACGGATGAATTAGAATTTAAACATATCATTAGAAACTTTGTTAGATTGGGTATTATATTAATTTTTTGTAAAAAAAAATATTAAAATGAAGAAAAAATATATAGAAATGAAATTAATATCATTACTTTTTTTTCAGTTTTAAGATAACATAAACATCATTTTTTGTTAGATAATAGTATTGGAAGAAACGGTTATAAATTTCTGTAGGTGTATTGCGATTTCTCATCTGACGATATTTCATCCTATATTTGCGCTCGACTAAATTTTTTATTTGGCGCTTAGTTCTTGATTCCTTTTATATTTTGCTTCCTTTGATGAATACTCTCCTTTATAATTTGTAGTATTATTTTGAGAAACGTTGAATTAAATGCGGCTGTAAAAACGTTCAACGAACCATTCGGAAACATTCACATAGCTATTTGTTTATATTTGACTGTTGCCATTCGGAAATAAGTAATAAGACTGATTTCTGTGTCACATACGTAACTATTTTATCTGTATAGAACTTATAGAAAATGAATAACTTTTATAATCTCTGAGTCATTAAATGTAATATTTATCGTAATGAAAACTTCAAAATAATCTTATTCGGACATCAAATACTGTATTCAAAAAGATATTGTCAACATGTTCGCATCAATAAACTGATATTTTGCATTTATATTTCTCTTAATATTTAATTCCAACAATGCAACAAGAGTTTAAATAATTTGGAGTGGAAGGATATAGATACGCAAAAGATTCTCAAAGCTTACTGATAATAAATCTTTCTTTCAACTGCGAGATCCAATCTAGTGGCAGATAAAAATAAGATAATTTTAAAGATTGGTTATATTTTAATTTAATCGTTAACTGTAATACTTAAGATAAAAATAAAAATAAAATTTATGCATGGAAACTTACACGTTTACGAAGTATAGAGAAAGTATAGCAATCGTCTAAAAATTCGAACTCAAAATTTGATGAATCTTCACATTTTAAACCTATTGGAGTTCGAAAAATACATTTTTGGAAAATGTTTGTCAGTCTCTCTATCTGTGATAAAATAACTCAAACACGCTCCAAACTAGATGGGTGGTATGCCGTCTTTTTACCAAATTTGTAGATTCCTGTCAAATTTTGGCGACATCCCTACACAGAAAGTCTGTCTATCCGGTTGTTCGAATATAAGTATACACAATAACTACAAAATGAAGACATCCAGATAAATTAAATTCGGTACACAGATTTAACATCAACAGTTGGCAAAATTTGAGCCAAATAGAACACGGGGGTTGACCGTTTGTCGGTTTGTAATTTCAAAAGCATGTAAACGCGATAACTCAAAAACGTAATGACTTAAATATATCGGATTTAATACGGGATTTTGTCTTTACAAGTGCAACTTGTGTCAAATTTTTGTTTCAATAGTTTGGAAAAACACGTCTAAGCAATAAATTCGATTTTAGGATACGTATATCCTCATGCCAGAAATCAATCGACAGAAAGGAAACAAAGAAAAAACTCACTAAGAATCATATTACAAATTCAATAAAAATGCTAAATTCACGGCAAAGTTAATATATTCGTAACGATTGTACACCAATACCAGTCAAGGCGTTCTCTGCGAGAACACCTTTATTAGAGAATACGCAAGAAAATTTAGGGGAGGGGGCACTCCCACTGCTTACTTACAAAAAGCTATCTGTTTAATTAATTGTAAAGAAATCTTTCTTAAAATTCTCCATACATTCAATGGCATTTACGAGAAAAATTTCAAAAAATTCGACTTATTGCATTATTTGTATTATACAAATTATTTATAAATTTTCATTTTTATATTTATACGAATTGATTTTTAAAAATGTTTCATATTAAACTGAATCATTTTTTTTAAAATACGAACAATTACAAAAGCTAAATTTGGAAGACTCGGGGACATTTAATTTATAACCTAGGGAAATAAAATAAAAAAATCTTTTTTCAACTGAGCTCAGACATCTGAAATTCGGGAATCTGAGGCGTTCGAATGGTTTAGGAGAACAATTTCCACTTTCTTCATCCAATCAGAGTTGATCATAATCTAAATATGTTAAAATGTGAGAATGAAAACTTACTCTACTTTTTAAATTAGTTTAATTATTTTTAATTAAATCTAACTATAAAATATAAGACATTTATTTATCACCAAAAAAAATAAACCTGGGACGTTTAATTGACATCAGAGAAAAAAGCCTATTGATTGTTGGACTGCGCCTATTGAACTGAGAAGCCTTATTACTTTTTCAATGTCCCGAACAAAATTTTAAAAATTTGGGAAATTTAGAGAAACTTTTTTACTAGTTATATATGTTATTTGACACCCAGTTTACAATATATTAATATAAAATGCAACTTTTCATATGATTTAAATTGGTATTCGTTATATCGGATATAGGGTCCGGGAAGTTTACAAAAAATAAGAATTCACCTATTTGAATTCAAATGCAGACCGAACTGTAAATTTCATATATAAAATATCGTTTTAAATAAACCGAAAAAAAAATTATAAAAAATAAGGCTTATTTTTTATATTTTGAATAATATTCAAATAATATAAGAATCAGTTGTAAATACTTAATATTGATTTTTTAGAGAACAGAAGAATACAATTATTTTACTCACTCAGTATCCAAGCATTAATTTCATGTCCAAATACAAAGAAAGTGGATTACAGTTTCTAAAAAATCCTTAGCGTCTGTAAGATGGAAAAAATAAACAAAAAAAAACCTTGTTTTCCACGACACCCGACTCCGCTCTGTTGTAACTATGTTTCTAGCATTGTAAACATTCGAACTTTTCTTTTTTAATTTGGAAATCCTTGCAGCGTATCTCAAGCGGAGTGCGCGATGTGTTGTTTTCGGAACATGCACCGATCAACTCTTTCCGAAATATCAGTTACTTGTCGAATGTTACAAATAAAGGGTTGCCGTGTCGCAAACGATCGTCTGACGTAGCGCCACAATCTTAAGGATATAGCTACTGATAAGACTAAAATCGGTATAATAAAAAATTATATTTAATGTTTGCTTAAAGTAAGGAAAGAGATAATTATCATTTGAGACGCAACAAAGATTAGAAATGAGTATCAGTTTTTTTATTTGTTTATTTCATTGATTTAAAGCTTACATAATCTTTACTTCGAATGAAGGGCAATAAAGCATACTTTGTCTTTGAAATAAAACAGAATAGCGAATCCGATTTTTTATTTGTTACGTAGAAAAGAAAAAAAATTACGTTTTCGAATGAATGGATGAGAATTATTAGTGATTTATTTATTATTACGTTATGAAAGCAAGATTTAGAGACAATGAAACATGATTTCAAATTTTTCTTAGAATTATTAAAATCATCTGCTTAAAAAGATTATCTAGTGCATCATTTAATAAATTGAAAATCATTAGGACATTTAAAATATTTGCAAGGGGTTTTTTTATATTGGGAAGGAAAAAAAATTAAATATCGTCAAACATTTGAATAACCAGTGGGTGTGGTCTCCCCAAAAACTTTCTCGTCACAAAGGTGATTTGTTTTTTAGACGCGTTTTCCTCAACTGCTTAAAACCAAAATTTGACATAACATGACTACAAATGCAGTTACAAAATCACATTCCAAATATGACAGATTTAAACCAATGCGCTTTCGAACTCTCACATTCATATGCTTCTGAAAATACAGCCCGACAGACACTCGACCCTTTGCTGATCGAAATTTGATTGGTGTCTACACTACAAATTTTAAATTTGTGTACCGAAGCTTATCAATCTACTTCTCTTCATTTTATAGCTATCAACTTATATTCGAACAACCGGTCGGAAGACTTACTTAATAGATTTTGCCTCAACATTTCATAGAAACCAACAAATGTGGTGTAAGGACCGTTTATCAACCGGAAATCGCAACCACAAACAGATGTACCGAAATTAAATCCGTGTGCGGAATTTTATTTACCTAGCTCTCTTTGTTTTATAATTAACGTATTAACTCATATTCGAATACCCAGATTGACAGACATCCTCTGAATGGATTTTTTTAAGCTGATAAAAATATACAAATTTGATCGATGGACGGTATACCAAATTTCATCAGTCTAGCTCAAAGCATTTCTGAGTTATGTTTTACCCCGAGAGTCAGACATTTTTCAAACTCAGAAAGATCTAAAACATGAAAGTTCTTCAAAATTTCGAGTTCAAATTTTTTGACACTTACAATAATTTCTCTATAGTTCGCATGCGAGAAAGAAGAAATACCAGATACTTGTCTAGACATCTTTATAAACACTTGATGGAATCTTTATTGCACGTTACAGATGATTTAAACTTATATTACTACAAAATACATACACATTTTGATATTTAAGTATGTGGAGTTTCGAAAGTCTTGTCCTTGATAGTCATCTCAAAAGAATTTTAGAAATAGACCGCCTCTCTATAAAACCGAAACTACAGGATTATGACATCGATTTTTAAGCAAATCACAGTCGATCTTGAATAATGACACGTTCCACTGTGACCTTCGTAAGACGAAGGTAGTCGTAGGTGTAGCAATATGTACTCAATTCGAGACATTTAGCGCCAACTGTTTCGAAAAATATTTTATAGATTTGAGGCTTATGAAATTTTTGAAATCCTACTCTTGGGTGTGAGAACATCAGTCAAATTTAAATGTATTCTTATCACAGAAATCGCAAGCTTGTATCAAATATTAATTCAAATTTTTAAAAAAGGAAGAGAGTCAAAACATACTGTTGGTTTTGTTTTCATTTCACAACAAAATTCAAAAACTCGAAACTTTTTCTACATTAATCGTTTAAATGACGCATACTAAAAAGTAAAGAAATTAAATAATAAAAATATCGATAATTTTTCTGTTTACATTCAGTAAAGAAAATTGTTAGACCAGTTGAGCTTTCATTTCTAGTTGATTCTATTGCTACATATAATTCAGCTTAGAATTCGCAATTAATAAATGCTATTGTGTACATAATATGTATTATTATCTTGGGACAGTATGCATTTTTTTAGTAGAGAATTTGGCTAAAATATAAATTTCCTTTTCTTTAAAGCTGATGAAAACTGATTTTATATACATTTACGTTTTTAAATAAATGGGAAAATTTATTTCAAAATTAATTTGTCACATACCAGTTTTTACCATAAGTGCTTCTGATTAACTTAAGAGATAGAAAAGCAAAATATTTTTTAAACCATTACTAGAAAACTTTTCCTTGTTTCAGTGTAGTTTTATTCAGATACACTTTTCAAACAAGAAACAGAACGAAATTGAGATTAAAAAAAGATAATTGATAATGATGTTTAAATATTCACTGATAGAGGAATAAATTTCAGGAATAGCTAATGTTTAAAATTTATTTTCCATTTCCTATTTCTGCTTGCCAGGAGATTCCTTTATTTTAACTTGCTGAATCATTCATAGAAACTAGAAGGTGCACTTGTTTAAAGTATCCTGCGTTTCATCTTCACCAAGGGCACATGGACGTCTGTAATTGGACATTGTAATTGTAATTCCAACTTGACTATAATCTTGTATCTCTCATGTACAGTTACGTGCCAATTTTTGCCCATTGTTGGTCGCTGCCTCATTCTTTCTTCCATTTTTTATTCTGATTTTAATTATGTTTTTTAATCGTTGTTGTTTCTAATAAATCAAAACTTTAAACTTCATTAAATCAAATCTTACATTTCGGTCTGTCCAGCCAGAGTACCAACGATTTATAGGTCTTTGTCTTAAAATATCTTAGATTTGATGTCACAAAATACTAACTAAAATTCTTGTAGGAAATCTCAAGCACGTTAGCTGGGTGTTGAAGGAATAAAAAAAATATATTATTTACACTACATTTTAGATGTAAATAAATTGTATAATTAAAAGTTTTTAATTACAGTAGAATCTTCCCTTTCCATAGCATTCACAAAAACTCAAATCAAAACTAATCACTAAATCCGGATTGTGACAAATATGCCAGGCGCATAATCTTTTGACTATGGAACGTGCATTAATGGCTACAACAATGGATCAAGTGTCGCAATAGTGTGAGAGCTTGTTTTTTTTTTTTTGGTTGTTGTTGTTTTCAGAAAAAAAAAACTAATAAATGGGCTGTTTTTCAATCCAATATATAAGAACGAACTTCAAGATTGTTCAATTTATTCTCCCCGAGTTTCCTCAACAGTTCGCAATTCCCACCTTGTCCAAGTACAAATAAAGTTTGAATGAATTTTCATCGCAGAAAAAAAGAATTGCTAAATGAAAGTTTTTGAAAGAAATGAAACGGTCTACTCCAAAATTAATGGTAAACGTTATTCCAAGAGCTAATAGCTAATTCTTTGAGAAAAATTGAATCCGCAATAAATCAAACGCGTACAAAAGAAGTTAAATGCAGTGCCTTCAAACATGTTCATGTAATGATCTTTCTTAGCATCTAAAATTTAGCTTTTCGGGGCAAAGGAAAAAAAATGGATTTTTAGGATCACTTAACAATGGAAACTTTTTAAGAATATCAGATTTAATTTCAGAGAATAACAATTTTTTAAAAAAAAAGTCACATGGCAAATATACAGTAAACCAGATCAAAAAGTTATTTAACTAAAACAAAATATTTAACAAACAAAAGATCAAAACTTGCATAGAGTTCTTAGAGTTTATGCATAAAATGGGAAATAATCGTGAGCTAAAGCGCACAATATGGCATAAATATTGACTCCACCTCAGATATTTGTCACATTCGTCATTCACAAAATATATTTTTCATTCAGAGAATATAGCTCAATATGTTTTATTTAATAATAATCCCGTAAAGATTTACGAAATTCATGTGCATCGTACAGCAATCGAATTGAAGTATTTACTTTCAGAGACATTTTTTCAGTTGAAGACATAGAGGACAGTATTATCGTAATATTAAAATTATTCTAATCAATACAATAGAATCTGATTTTTGATTAGAAGTAAGAGTTTATGAACTGAATAAATCTGTTGTTCAGCTCATACACCAATTCTGTTTGTTGACATTCTGCCTACAATTAATTAAACAATTTATGCTTATTCAAGAGTTGTGCTCTTTTCTGAGTGTTTCCAAATATCAAATCAACGAAAATAAAGTCAAAGGAAGTAAAATAATTTTCCTGTAATCGAATGCAATAATTAAATGCCTTTATTTATATCTAAAGAAGAATTATCTAATATTTATGTTTAATCAGTTTTAATAATATTTATATATAAATTTTTTGAGATCAAAAAATAATTTAAAGTAAATCATTTACGTTTGATTAAAAATATGCTGCAGCGTGAAATTAAATCGATCAGTTTATTAAAAGAAGGTCTCACAGTGAGGCGGCGGTAGAATTTCGCCAATAGGGGTCAAGACAAATCAGATAAGGGAGCAAGCACAATTTCTCTAATTTGGCTTCAAAGTAACTCAGAATAATTAATTTTACATTTAATTAAAGAAAATTAAGTATTATTTAGCTTTTCTTTATTCAAATACTACCGTTTTTTCTCGTTGTTAAAAATTTTTAAAGATATTTGAAAAAAAATTCTCAGCTTTTATTACTGATCATTAAAATAGTCTTGAGTCTTTTGAGTTTGAGTCTTTTTTCTTATGAGGCTTTTCAGATTTAATTGCACTAAGATCTCATTCGAAAAAAAATGTGATTATATTTCATTTTAGATTGTAATATATAGATAGAAACGCAAGTTGCAGTACTAAATTATCTAAATTTATTGAGGAAATATTTTATTGAAGTTTAACGAGAAATACCTTTTTAGCTACTTTGAATTTGCTTCGAATTTAAGATAGTTCTTAATCTTCTAGATCTTCTTTTAATAATATATTTAATACTAAAAATATTTCAGTTACAACAAAAATGATTTAATCGAGTAAAACTGCAGTAATTTATAAATACCTAATATTGGTTAATGGTAACGGAAGCAAAATAATGCTTTTTAGTATGAAATAACTAAATCTAGGAATTCATAAAATGTTTTCTTGGTGAGTTAATTTTCTTGAAAGTGAACAATGCTTCTTCAATAAATAATTATATGAAAAGAATGTATACAGTACTCTCAACGCAAGAAAAAACATGAAAGAAATAATAAATCTTATGTTTATTCTAATAAATCCCTTCCAATTCAGAAAGAAAGAAGAAAAACATTTATCTATGACATTTTAGAGCTTCCTACTTTTAAAGCTAGAACTTTTGATTAAATAATTTCTCTTCTTTTTAGCTAATATCAAAGTAGTTGTCCTGATCAGCTTCATATCTGATACGGCACCCATAGGATGTCTATTGATGTTAAACTAATTTTTGAAACAGGTACCAGTTTCGCAATTCATTTCAGAAGCTCAGTGGCGCACTCCCAACGCACAGGTCCGAATCTCAGTCCTCGGACTGGGAAAGCTAGATCCAGCCTTTCATCCCTTCAGTGAGTCGATAAACTGAGGATCAAGCATGCATAGGAGCTAAGTACGGGTTCCGCGTTAGGCTGACCACCTAACCGATCATATGCCTGGCATCCTAGGACCCTTGATCAAGAAAGCAGATATGGACACTGTAGACCTTGGCCCACATAGGGCTGCCGTGCCACTGAGTTTAATTTTTAGTTTTAATTTCTCCTGAATTCTTCCTTTTCTTCTCTCCCATCTAAGACTGGAACACCTGATATTGTTGCACTAATTCGGGATGCTTCACACTTGTGTGTCTACTAGCGTGATCAGAGTCAAAGCGTTCTTGGAAAAGAACGCATTCAACTTTGTATTGATTGCGCTAGAATGATATGTCCTGCTAAATGAACAAATGCATGCTCTTATCGTGGAGGTTATATAAATTGAATGTAGAAACTATGCTCAAAAGGTTTATCAAAAGAAACTTTTCAGAAATTCAGAATTGATAAAAAGATTTTTTTTCACTGCTATCTATCTAAAATAATTTTTTTAAATAAGGGTTGCAATAACGAGCAGGAATTCAGATGCGTTTCGAATACGAGGTAAATAAGTCCGCATGCACGAGCAAAAATTTACTATCATTCGAACACCAATACAGATTACGGAAAAGATACAGTGATGTTATCGTTTTCTTAAGAAGGCTGCAGAAAATATTTTGCAAATATAATACAAACTTATTTTCTTATGTGATGCTTAGTAAATTTTGAAAAGTATACAAATTAAACATTCAATTCAAAATGTTAAATCTAAATATATACATATATGTGTATATTTAATTTTATAAAACCAGTGCATTTTTATATCTTGAATTTGAACTTCTTTATCTTGACTTTTTGACACGTGTTCTTATCGCTAAGTAATTTTTCCCACAGAGTTATTTCAAGCTAATTTTCTTCCTGTTTTTGCCTCACTTGCATGCATTGGTTTTTCTTCACCTTCTCGATACAGCTGCGAGTCTGACTTGCACATCGAATTATTAAATTTAAAATTTTAATTCTGAAATTAAGTGAAAGCATTAAGTAATTTAAAATCCAGAAATCACTTAAAAAGGCTTCAATATCTCCAATACTCTTATATTATTTTAAGAACTAATAATAATTATCTCAAATAGGAAGAGTCATCTAATTAAGAAGTTAAGTACATTCTTATGTCAAGGGATTAACATGTTATATACATGTTATATATGAATAACTATATTAATCATACTTTTATCAAGGTATCTTTAGCCAAAGTCTATTAAAAATATAGAAGCGCTTGAATTTATATAGATTTTGCGTTGAAAAGTAACTGAAAAAATATAAAAGAAAAGAAAAAAATATGATCCCCAATTGTAGAATTATAATACTGGAGATAGAATCTGAAAAATTGAGGTACTAATTTATTTAACAAAGTTAGTGCATATTTTTGTAAGCTCTTTTAAAGTAGAGAAAAAGGTTAATTTCAAAATAATATTTAATTTAAAATAATGTTTTTTTATTAGACAGGGCCCTGTCTATATAGTTTACTAGTATTCTTAAGTCCAATACTAAGATGATTTTGAAAAGTTTCCATACTTTTACCATTACTTTAAAATTACTTTTTAACCGATTATCTGAAAGATATTGTAATACTTCCCTAGTAAATAAAAACCACTCTCCTCAAAAAGGACACAAATGTAAATGTTCTAATTTTGGGGAAATTCCGAATGGGGTGTTCTAATTTTTTCCCACTTTTTATATTTCTGAAGCAAAAACTTGGTTTGGAAAAATAGAAGATCTTGAAGTTTTTATTTATTTGGAGAGTTTTAAAATATCTTGCAGGTTACACTTTCATATACTTACCTCCATTTTCTACGCTATTTCGTAACAAATATTGCAACAGTCGGTAATTAATAAATAAAAATATTTGATGTTTCTTTTTAAAGAGTCATTGGAATATAAAACAAATATTCAAATGATACATATAATCATTAGTATAACCACAAATATTAATTGATTATCATCGAAAGATTTTGTTCTAAATTAATGGAGTTTACTGAAATTTTTAGTTAAAAGTTTTTTTTTTCTTGTCTATAAATATATTAATAGATAAAGTTTTATCAAAGTAGATGTTAAAAATATTAGTTATTTTTGATTTAAAATCGTCATTCAATTGTTTCTTTGACGATCTATGCCTTATTTTGTTCATGTTTTATTCATTAATTTTTTTTAAAGAAATTATACAGTCTACCATTCGAGGACTTCATTTTTATTTTCATTACATAGTGAAAATTACATAGTTAAATTGACTATAAATTATTTTATTGTTTGAATTAATCACTTTAATATAAATTAAATTGGAATAAACTAAGTATCAAAATTTATATCTCGAAATAAATCAAAGTAATCACCCCGGTGTGTGAATTTTAGTTTCCCGGTATCAAACTTGATTTCCTTAAATATCCTCCAAGTATGGCGAAGATCTGATTTCCTCCTCCTGTGGAAGTTAAGGTAGCTATTTTTTACAAATTCCTTTCCAAAATAAGTTTCGTACTGCTTTTAAAAGGGACCGAAATTCAGCTGCATTAAATTCTTTAGAAGGCTACCGTGACTTAATGGGAGTGTCAAATATTTGAAAATTCTTGACACAAAACTTACTTTTATAGAAGATTTACAGTTATGGTGGCATTTTCAAAGTTAAATCTAATATCCAGTTAATGAAGAATCAAACATCTTCGCAATGTTATAGAAAAGA
>JAPMOR010092010.1:0-14949 GCA_026543865.1 Argiope aurantia
AAAACGATCGATTTTATTTCGAAGTCAGTATGTTCATGTGTATTTGATTTATTGCTGCTGATGAAAAACTTCTTCCAAATGGATTGAGCCGTTTCATATCAGGGACCTGTTTACTGCAAATGATCCTCCCATCTCGTCATTTCAAGAGCATCCCTGGGTGGTCTCGGTTGGTCGAATCTCGAGCCTTCATCCTCACTGATGAAGCTTATTCATTCTGAAATGGTGGTCCCTTGCATGGCACGATTTATTTATTTTCCGGAATATTTTGATGGAAAAATTATTTCCAGTTAAATGAAAATTCAGTTTATTCATACATCACGAATATGTATCTAGTTTTTGAGGGAAAAAAAAAACTTTATCTACTCTATCTACTATTTTGCAAAAGCCATCATAGAATGCAAGCTGCCTTCAGATAATATCTGATATTTTTAGCTCAGAGTAGAAAGCATTATGTTTATAAAATTCACGCAAGATTTGAATTTTGCTCCATGTGTGCGATAAAGTGTAACCAACGAGAGAAAAAAAAAAAAAAAAACACAACGTGACGGCTGACAGTTCAAGGCTATTAAAAGTGGAGCACTGCACAAGAAAACAACGAGTTTTCATTGTTGAGTTTTAAGAATAATAAAAGTTTAACTGCTACAATTCACTATTTTCGTACGAAATAGGGTTGGTGACACTTGTCATGCAGCCCGAGAAGCAGTTTAATTAAATTTCTGAATGAGTCATTTCATTGTTTCTCATTTTGGTGATTAGAATTGGCGACTCAGATGATGCAATTTAATGCCACTGAACTTTTTACTTTTCTTTACCAAATGTCCTTTTTCTATAAATGTGACTGAATTTCGTTGATTCAGCATTCCATTTCAATCCACAAAGCGTGGATGGTCTTGAGATTATTGGCATAAATCTTAGACTTTAAAAAATCACAAAAGAGTCCAAAGACGTTGAATCGCACGATCTGAGCGGCTCATTCTGACCCCCAAAACGGACAAATACACAATCAGTAAATGAAAAATGTATTGTCCTGTATTTTCATGCACTTTTTCTGAGTCAAGCAATGGCGAAGTGAAATGAAAGCAACGAAGAAAAATTAATTAAAATTAATTAAAAAATGAAACTCTCTAAGGGAAGGGGCAGAAATCTTATACATTTATCATAATCCTATTTCAAGTCGCCGAAAATTCATAATTTTAACCTCAAATATCTTCTACAAATAACTCCACGAAACTGTTTCCTGTATTTTTATTATGATATAATGGGCTGGACTTTTTTTTTTTTGCCAATCTCGTAATTCTTTGGCTTATTTTTTGTAAATTTCTTATTTCACTGCTGAGGGTGCTCTAACCCTGCTTCAGTGAATTCAGCATTATCAACTTGCTGTAGGTACATGTTATTTCCTATCTATATGAGATGCCGTTTTGAACGTAAAAGGCTTAAAAGGACGTGATCGATCACCTAGTATATATACATTAATTGATTTTAAATTTATTTCAAAAGTGCCGTTATTTTGATTTTGCAAGTTATTTTAGCATCGTTTACGGGAGATTTTGCTGTACAGAGCTTTATTACACAGATTACTAATTGCAAATTTTTAATACTCTTATCTCTTCGACTTTATTAATTATTTGAATATTTTATGCTCATTCTCTGTATTATTGATTTGTTGGATCAAACACTGGCGCAATTTTAATTTTCTTTGCACCCAAGTCATAAGAGATGAAATGACCCAAAGTTTAAGAAAAGTTTTGCAATGTAGAAAAGGAAATTGAAATGACGGGTAAAACAGGGTGGAAATGTGTATAAATGCACGTTTTTCCCAATTCTTAGATCTGAATGTTGATATAAATGCCTATAAATAAAAACGTTGCAGTTAGAAACTTCCTTTAATTGAAAAACATGGCTAATAGGGTCACAAGAGTTTAAAATTTTTCACAACTTTAGATCTGACCTTCCCTTTTCTGATTTTTCAAGCATTTCTTATTTTGCATTTACTTACTATTATTACTTTTTATTTTGCACTTGCATTTTACTTTTTTTCTTTGCAGAGACTTATACAATAATTATTGATCGCACAATTTCTTGAAAATAGGTCTTATACTGTCCATTATTTTTTAGAGACCCTACCGTCTTATCCTTGAATGACTTGCTGAAAGCCTTTGCTTGTTGATACTTGCACCAACTATCAACACTTTCAGGCATTTGCAATGCAATGGTGAAAAAACACTGTAAGAAAGACCTTTGCGGATCTTGTAAATTTCCTTTGTTACTACGATTTTTTTTTTTTTTTTCTGTAGTGGTTTCAATTTATCCATGTAGCCGTAGGTCCGTTTTCCTTTTACATATATTACTTTTGCTCATTTTGCTTGTTTTTGAAGGAGAGCTCGGGTCTTTCTATATCATGCATAATTGTAATTATTTTCAGAAGAATTGCAAAATATTGCAATCTTAAGTCTATTTTCTGCTTTGTAATGCTACTTTGATATTGCTTCAGACAAAACATTATAATCATTTTTGGTCACGGTGGTCCGGTGGTAAGGTCTCGACTTCGGAATCGGAGCGTTTTAGGTTCAAGAACCGATTCCACTGAAGAATATTCGTGTAAGCGGGTCTGGTGCGTGTTAAAACTGTCGGGGCTGCTGATATGGTGTGGAAGTTAGGAAGGGAAATGCTAGCTCAGGTGTTGTCCTCGTCATGACCTCGACTCAAACTGACGAGGTCCGTACCAAAATAGCGCTAGTGCTGCTTTAAAACGGGACGTTCATATAACTCAACTATAAGCAATGTTACTTTTTTTTTAAACACTGTTAGGAAAAAATGTTAAACGGATTTGGAGAGAAAAAAAGTATGACCTATCTTTATAAAATCGGAAATTTTTGTTTTCGATGTAATTGGATACCCTATCTTTAGTTCTTTAGTCTGAAATTCCATGCATTTTTTCTATCCCCCCTTTCTTTTCATCTCGAACAAAATTTTTGGTGAATCTAATTTTCGTCAGTTATCAAAAATTTGTTATTTAAAGAATTTTTGTTAATTATCATTTTTTTTATTTCATTGAATGAGACCAAAAATTTATTATTTTTTCATTATTCTTTAAAATTTGCCTGAACAAAAAGTTGCGGCTTATTAATTATGGAAGTAATGAATATTAAAGCTATGTTTACACTGCGCCATATTTTAATATCTTTCCCCGATACTCTGTCACAAAAGATGCACTCGGAAGCACAGATGCGAGTCATTTTCTTGGCTTTCAGCATGACTCACTGAGAGATATTTTTATCCTCATGCCCCCCTCCCCTCTCGTGTTCCATTTTCGCCGGATGGTGGGATCGAGATAAGTCTGTGTGCTTCAAGGATAAATAGGAAATTTTGATTTAAATTTGCAACTTTAAAATTTCTTCAAAATTTTGGGGTTTTTTTACGACTTTTTTATTATAGAAAATTTCATTCAACTCCGAGTCGTTGTTTCTGCCAAATATGAAGTTTGATAGTGAGGTCAGTGCTTGAAGAGAAATTTTATAGCAACTATTTTAGTGAAAATAATTTTAAAAACCTTTTCATCAACTTTCTAAAATAGTACATTTTTTAAAGTGTTATTATGGATTACTTTTCAGCGGTTATTTTATAATTCATTCGTGTAAATATGAAATTTTGAAATAACTTTTTCTTGATTTCAGTACTTGGTGATGGCCTGTGTATCATTTTTCGAAATTTAATGAAATTAATCGATTAAGTGAAATTCAGATCTGAAATTATTAAAATAGAGCATCACTATCGAAACCGCATACAAATACAAAATTTCGAAATTCTAATAGTTTCTTAGGAAGTTACTGTAAAATCAGTTATAAAATTCGATCTTTATAAACATAAAGCTAAATAAGTTTTTAACGGTGATGTATTAGTAAACAAATGATTATACTGTAATAAATCAAGTAATTTTCTCTTCAACGATTTGTGTGGCATTGAAATGCAAGTTGATTCCACGAATAGATGGGATTTTACGTAGCAACTGCTTGGGGTCCATCCCCATCATGGCTTTTGCAAGGGTTTTCTACACCTTTCACTTAGATGGTATTTGTAAGTGCATGAAGAAACTGAATTCGAAATTCACTTCCGTATAGAAGTCAAAATATTATTTCTATATTGTCATTTATGTTTTGATTCATCATCATTTTTTTTAAAAAGCAAATCGTTTTTCTGAAAATCGATACTTGTGCATTTATTTTTTACGGTTTTTTTTAAAAAATCTTCTTAATGCAATATCAAATATTGAAAGTCGCTGAATCAATCAAATTAGGAAACTCAAATTATCGAATAGACTATGTAAAAGTTTGTTTTATGAATTTAATTGCTCATTTTTCACAATCATTTACGAATTCTTTTTCCGTGCTTGTGTTGCCCATTTAAACTTTTGCAGTGTAAGAGAGGGCTGCATCTTAGGGAAGACCGCATTCACAATATCCTGCTTTTGCCGAGTTTCGTTAAATGTTCACTTACAGATACGTATATTGTGAACAGTTATGATCAATGGCATTAACACTACTGAAATACTACTATTGGACTTTTTATGTATATGCTCTTAACTCTATGTGCTCTTGATTCAGTCCCTAAGGTAAATGTCAAACCCTAGATGGCGCCACGCAGATCATTATAACCATGCAGCCTGTTTTGTGTCGGCATTTTATGGGCATTTATTTTGTTCTTATGCTGTAGCCTGCACATTGATTCTATTAAAAAGCATTTTGAATTTCTTTTCTGTGCAAAAAAATCTGTTCGTATTCTATGGTAGATTTTTATTATTTTAAACAGACAAACGAAGAGACATATTTGCTTAGCAGTGTGATCGGTCGTATCATCTTTTTGAAACATACTGTTGATTGTTTGAACTATCCAGATTTCAAAATTTACTGACAAAATTTTCATAATCGTAAAACAAAGAAATGCTCGTGTTGTCTGCTGCTTCATAATTTTACTATTGTTTTACGAACAAAGTCTGAAGCAAAAAAAAAGGCGCCGCATCATCGTGTCGATCTATGTTGTATGTTTTCTTTCACTGCTTGTTCAAAAAGGTTAAATTTCTTATGTTTTAAGACATATTTATTGCCTTGTTCATTGTAGTGAAGAAGCCTTTTAGAGCACTGATTTCTTTTCGATTCCGCTACCTTGCTTTCTTTTGAAATTGACCCCTCTTAAAAGGTCTTTATTTAAAATAATCAAGAAGTTTTTGTATTTGTTTTTATTTGGAACTGTATATAGTTCGATAGATTTTTTTAAAATGAGGCCCTTTTGAAAATCTCTTTATTTTTGCATGTTAGAAACATGTCGGTGACCGGGTCTTATAATTTATCATGAGTACTCGCCAATACTCTGGCAGTTTTAACGATTTCATTAAAATAATTATTTCAAATATCAATTTATTTTCTATTTTAAAGTTAAGGGTAATATATAATACTAATTATTTTCAAGTAAGTAATCAATTTCTGAATATATCCCTCGTATTTGTCGCACTTTTATGGATGGCAATTATGACGAATTTGATTAGTTTAGGACTAATGTTAACAATTCCCTAAAAAAAAAATCGCAGATGGCGACAGTTGTAAAAGCCATGTTTTTTAATAACCTGTATTGCGTACGTGAACCTATCTCATGGAGTTCAAGTTCTAAGCCATCATGGCGCTATTAAATCGTAACTACTTAGTAATCACACGCCATCTTTCACGGTATTTTTACTTCACTTTCCCGTTCTCCATATAATATTTTTCTTCCTTAGCTTTCTATAAAAAAAAAATCGCAAGATAAAAAATTTGTTGGAACTATGGAAACTGTTAGCATTTTATTGCGTCATTGATATGCATCATAAAAATTATAGAAGAAATAACTTTAAAAAAAATTACTAAATGTAGGAAAAGAATGCGAGGCATTTATATTAGCATCATTAAAGGAACTTTTAAAATTACAATAAAAGGCCAAAACCAAAACTGTAAATAAAATTTTTGTTAAATGTAACAAAAATGCGCATTCCTTTTCTCCAATATATAATATACTAAAATTATAATAAAATTGGTCGCTCTAGATGAAACTGTCTTCCCTTTAAATTACCAGCAACACGCTTAATTTGTAATATTAATAGAGATTGTTATTTTATTGTTGCGAATACATGAAGTTAATCACAAAATGAATAGTTTTATATTGAAATTGTTTTTTCTTTTTTCCAGAAATCTTTTTGTGGTGGACGTTTTCAGGTTCTTTCAAAATCTGGTGAGTTTTTCTTTAATCTTTTAAAATTAGCGGTATATGTTTATTTTGCAGTAACAATAATGAAGACGAATTCTGTCTTTTACGTTAAAGTAATTTAAAATGCATGATAAATTGCCAGGGATTGCATCTTATCAAAATCGAGAGTTCTTGTGTTTTCGTGCAGCGGTTTCAAAATAGAAATGTGGAACAAAAAAGAAGGAAAGTATGGATTTTTCACTCATATGAATCGAATGAGAATCGGTATGTTGCAATACAGGAAATATATTCTGAATGCCTATCATAAGATCTTTGCTTGAAAACACGGATTTAGTTTGAATGAAGGGTGAATCGTGTATATAATATATTATTGTGTTTGTGTCGATTTGCGCACTAATCAAAAACGAAATAAATCCTCTGATAAATTGAAGTAGAAACGCCAAAAAAAACCCCCTCATATTTTAAGAAATGCATTATGCTCTTGCTTTATTTTTTGAAGTTTTATCCGTGTGTTTGGTTTCATTCTTTTCAAAATCTTTAATATCATTGGAATTTACAAATTTATTATGTTTTAAAATTTACAAATAATGAAATATCCGTTTTTGTGTTTTTTTTTATATATAGAGGATAATTCAATATTAGTGAAAGTTTATTCTTCAATTTTTACTGCTTTCAGCTCACCGCATTCTCTCAACGTTTCTAATTTTTCCCCCGTTTTGAATTTTCGATGCATTTCCACTTTGATTTGACGTGGTCCTTGATTAATATATTGAACACCAATGTCAATTTTCTTTGCATCTGTGGATGTCGTCGAAGGCACCATTTTTAATTTTATTTCTCTTTATTTCATGACTTTAATGAGCATGCTTGCGAAATCTTTAAATTCATTTCTGAGGGGACAGATAGACTAGACAGACTGGTAGTGGAATCTCATTGTCAATAAAACGGCGGAGAAGTGAATTCCCTTTGAAAGGCCGCTTGTTATCCATTAGTTTTGTCGACTTATTAAATTGGAAATTTTTCTTGGAAATAAGCATTAAGATTGGGGAACCGACTGGTTGCCAAAGACGGCTAGTTATGAAGTTTTGGTTGAGTTTATAGTTATATTAACGTCCCGTTTTAAAGCAACACTAGGGCTATTCTGGTACGGACCTCGAGATTTTGAACCGTTGTCAGATGACGAAGACGACACCTGAGCTGGCACCCCCTCTCTCCACACCACACCAGCGGGAGGACGTTTGGCCCGGGCGTTTAACGTGCACCAGACCCGTTGACACGACGGTTCTTGGGTGGAATAGGGTCGCGAACCTGAAACTCTCCGTTTCCGAAACTGAGACATTCCCACCAGGCCACCGCGGCTAGTTATGAAATAAAAGCGGCAGTGAAAAGTTCTGTTACGGAGTTTGATTGACAAAAGCACGCGAATGAAATCTTTTGATGCACGAGTTGAAATTACAGAGTAACATTTAAAAACATTGAGTAACAAATTGAATGAAACAATATTATTAACGTTAACATATAAAAATTAGACCTAGGAAATCAATTTCATTTCTGTAATTCTTTTAATCATAAAACGATACAAAGACAATTTTTGTAAGATTTGTTTTGGAAATGAACGTCACTTTGAATAATATTAAAAAGTCAACAATGACCCATGTAGTGACAATTTAGCCTATATTTGCGCTCAATCAAATTTTCTGTTTTCAAGATTATTTCTTAGGTTTCTTTCCTGTAACAAAATGGACTATTTTGGTATCACGGCGAATCCTTTCTAAAACATTTAATAATATTTTGCAGCTCCATCCATTTACTGAGCGAAGTGCTCAATTTAATGCAGTGTATATATATATATATATAATATAATATTGTGTCTTTCCAATTATATTTAATTTTCAGTGTATTTTCTTCTCGGGTTTTCACACATCCAGTTGAAAAATTTTACTAGGAAAGCATAATTAATTGCAAAAGTGCATTTCGATATCTTGGACAATATCAATGCAGTGTAGAAAACAAACTTGCGGATTGCCCTTTGAAGCAGTTGACGCTATCTAAAACTATCCTTTATCATCCTTTTATTCTTCTATTGTCCTTTTTTTTTCTTTAAAAAGGCTTTTATTTAAAGGAACGTCGTATGATGCAGTGATGTTCAATTAAAGGTTTTTGTAGTATATAGGGTAGCCCGATTTCCTCTATTTAACAAGCATCATTTGTAATTTTACTTCTTCAAGAAGCGGTTTACATGATTTTAATTTTTGTGTTATTTTAAAATGTTCTGCCTGTCTACATTTTGCAGATTTCAGGGAAAAAACTTTTGTAAATTTTACATAATGTTACTGATAAAATGCTAACCATTTTTGGTTTTATTTGCATCACTTGTAAATCAAAAGATGGTAATAAAAAAAAATTGCTCTGAGTCACGAAAATCTGAAAATATTTTCTTGATTAAAATTTATTTTAAAAGGGTTAAAAGAAACGGGAGACCTGTGAATTTCAGTTTCGAATTCTTATTGCTTAAATTTATTCTGGGAGTAAAATTTGAAAAACGCAGTTTTGTAAGAAAAAAATATGGCAGTAATTGTTTTCCCATTTGAGGCCTAAAAATTTTCATACAAACTTTAGCAACTCCATGTTGGCATCGCATCTTTTCCCTACGCATAGATTTATCTCGCAGAGTAAACGCTTTCACAGTTTGGAAATGTTGAAAATCATGAGAATTTTTTAAGGACTCATTGCAGTGCCGGATGATATGTTTAAAATTGTTTTTAAATAAGATTTTTATGGCTTTACCTTCGTAGATTATTTTTTTTAATGTGAAATTGCGTAATATTTTTTTTAGATTCTCTTCCCTGTAAATAAGTTAAATGGAGATTTTTGCGTGTGTATGTATGTGTGAGGGAAATTGCAGTTAATCTCAAGTGCTAAGTTGATTTTAATTTAATCAAATCTTTATAAACTGTTTTTAATAAATACAGACTGCATTTACCGCTATTATTTTTAACATTTAATCTTTTACGACAGTCATCTTTATGTCCATTCATCGAGATATGACCAAGTTTTACGAGGTCTTCACTGTAAATTTTCTCTGTCAGAAATCAAATCATTAATTTTGAAAAAATCAATTCCGTGAGACTAATTTTGTCTCGATTCTTCAAATTTTTCCCCATCTTATTGATTTTGATAAGGGAAATTCCGATTACTCCTTCTTTTCCAACTGGATATCTTAGCTTATGTGCTGATCCCTGGGCTGTACGGTCCTTTTGATGAGATTTTTCTGAAAAAGAAAGCTATACGCTTTTAGCTGACAGCGCGGAGCATTGACCGTACTTAGTGCTCCTTAAGCTCGCGACATATCCACAAGTTCATCAATTACATAACCGCAATGACTCGTCTCCAGCGGCAACCACTTATCCATTATGGAATGCAGAATTAAAGTGTCTTCGTGCATTCTAATGGACCTCGTGTTCTCCTTTTTCCTGGAAAAGGGGGGTAAGAATGTTCCTGGTCGTCCCGTCTGGAACATAGGGAAAGTGGAGGGAGAGGGGCATCGATTTGCAAGCATCCCCACCTGTCCCGAGCGAAAAAAGCCGAATGGGTCCTTCGAACGTCGGAAGAAGACTCACCTTGGATTGACGTCATTCGGTTTCCCCCTCGGGCGAAGTGATCCTCTCCCGAACTTCCCACCATTCCTCGTTCCAAGATGGCAGCGCGCTCCTCCGGCAAGGCAACAGGATTCGGCGGTGAGTTCCTCCTTTAATTCATCTCCTTCATTTATCGGTCACCCCTCTTTTTTATTTAACCCTTTTTCTTAAAGAGGGAGTATGTCTTCACCGGATATTGGTCGTACCGAAAAAACCAGACGATCCTCTGGATCGTTACCTGGATAAAACTCATAAAAGGGGGGGATCGGGTGGGAGGAACTTTTATTCCGGGATGGAATACAAGTCATCTTTTTTATTGATTTCGCAACTTTTTTTTCTCGCCGTTTTTCCCCCCGTCCTATTCTCTTTTTTTTTCTTCCATTTTTTAAAGCACTTTATTTTGCCGTTGTTCGAATAAAAAAAATGAGTCGGATCTCGATCCAGTTCCCTTGGATTCGTGGGACCGGATCTAAACCTTCCCAGGTGTGCTTCGTCGGGAAAGGTCGATCGGACGTCGGGAATGTACTAACCCGACTTTCTATTCATTGGCTATCCAAGTCTTGTATTTATTAACGCTGCTATTATAATTTTTATTCATCGAATATCAAAATAGTCGCGATGTTTAACTTAGAATGGGGAAATGGCATGCAAAATGTCATTTGTTTTGAATTTGATATAAACTGTTGATTTCGGATAGCGCTTGGGATACTTTAGTCGCATCGCTCAATAGGTAAGGGTTTTTTTTTTTTTTGACTAAAATTTTCTATCTTGTGTTATCGTTCAGAATTTTCCGTGAATAATATTTCTGTCATAATTTGGTAATGCGCTTAAATAATATTACATGTATGTCCTCGTAGTTCATTGTCATTCGAATGGAGTGAGATGATTTTTTTTTCTTAATAAAAATTCAAAATGAAATGAAATTTTATATTCATTTAACCATATTATTCACAGAATAAGACGATATCTTTCTTGGTGATTTTCCAGATGAGCAATTTTATGTTATGTTTTATGAAGTTAAAAAAATGGTTAAATCTAATAATTTTTACCAATTACCAGTTTCAATTTTTAATGTTTTATTTTCAGTTTTTATTGTATTGAACAAATTTAGCTATGTTATTTGTACTGGTTGAGATCTCCTTAATATTTTCTAAAAAGATTTATTTCAAGAAAATGTAATATTCAAACATTTTGTAATATATAATTATTATATTATTTAGTGGCGTCTTTTGTAGTGCCATTCAACTTCGACTTGCTTAGTATTTTTTCTTTCTTTATTTAAAATTTAAAAATGATGCTTTTTTTTTTAAAAAAAAATATTTAGGTTGCGGTTTAAAAAATATGAAACACTTGAAATCGCTGCACCTCGCTTTCATTTTTAGTTGTTTCGAAATTGAATTTCATCTTTTAATGAAGGCCGACTTTATGCAGAGACATAATTTAATTCTTTAGAATCGAAATGAAATAAATATCTTTTTTTAAAAAGTTATTGAGATTATTTTACCTTTCACTGAAAACATTCAAAACAAATTTCGAGGAATAAAATGAGTGAACTAGTTTCAGGAGTGGGGACGGCAATCATTAATTTTAAATGCAGAAATCAATTATATGAAAGGCGGATATTTCTCGCACTTATCTGATAGAATGAGTTTTAGCTAAAAATTTTATTTTAGAAATCGGGGTAATTCGAGTAAATGCGAGTAAGAAGTAATTTATTTAAATCGTCGTTTGATGGGAGAAATTTTCCCTTTCGTTCTCTTAGTTCCAGAAAGTAGACGACGGAATTTTCTTTTGGATCAAACTTGCATATGTATTAAAAAATTAATATATATATTTATATATTTCACGCAGTGCAAAAATAAATCCGAGTTTCATCTTTTTATTGTTGCAAGAAGCCATGTCAAATCTTTAATATCTATAGAGTCGTAATATGATCATAATAACAAACATGTCTTTTAACTTTTTGCTACTAGTATTATATTGAATACGTCAACATGTGTCAAGTAGGTACTATAAAATATATTATCAAAAAAAATTTAAAATGATTTAAACCATTGTGGCATTAAATCGACGATTCATTTGGAAGTTGTCCCATGGAGGAAATATATTGATCCATTCGCAAATTGAAAAAATATATTCAAATTTATTCTTCCCTCGTTTATATACAAATAAATTAGAGCAGAATCATGTGTATCGAATCAATAAATTCTCGAATGATAGCAATGTAGAGTCTGTTTCCATATCTGTATGCTGCCCCGTATTCAAAGGGAGTCTTCTTCCATACAGATTCATCGGTCTTTTAAACTTCTTTCTCTGGCCCGTTCACGAATGATTGCTGAGTATTCGCTAAAATGTGCTCAAGATAAATTTCTTTCTAATTTGCTATGCTAAAGCTGTCCACTTTATTTATTTTTAAAAGCTTTTACAGAACGTTAAATTTTCTTATTTTGCTTAGTCTATTTTTATGAGGGAGTCCCCTTATCAAAGAGGAGTAGCTCTGTGAAGTAATGTTATTCCAATTAAAAATGATTAATGAGCGGAGCCATTGACGTTTCGGAGGGGACTTTTTTCTCTCTTGGAAATTACGCTAGTAAAGGCATCACAATGCAAAATTCGAAATATATATATTTTTTAAATGGTTGGGAAATAATTTAAAAGACTTTTTAGAAACCGTAATGAAAGGAAGAAATCAATTATTATAAAAAAAGGTAAGATTTAAATGGATAAATACACTAGCAGCTCAAAATATCATCAAATGATGCTAAAGCTACTATTAAAAGGCATTACTTTGTAATTTTAAACATTTTAGACTTTCGATTGAGTTGAAAGAAGAATGATAGTATACTTAACTATAATTTTCTTTACAAATATTCGATCCTGTAAATAAAATCGGGATGCTTTAGGTAAAAGTTGACCATTAGTCATAATATTATAGATAAAGGTAGATTGCTGTATCAGTTTTTAATTTAAATGATGATCCTATCTGTTTTTTATGAATATTCCTTCATCTTGATACTTTCATCTTTAGAAAAATATTTATTTGCTTCATACGGATAGTAAGTGAAAATTATGCCAGATTTGTATCTTCTTTCGGAAGCCAAGACGAAAATTATTTGGAAATTGGAATATCCCATTATTGATTGGAATTTTTTTTTCTTCCGTCAAGTTGCAAAGCAAAGATATTTAAATTAAGGTTTTCAGATGCCTTTCAATCCTGGGGGGAAAACAATGAAAAGTTGCATTTTGAAGTGACCATAGATAATGACTTTATTGATATAACATAATTCAGTATTTATTGCAAAATAAATATTGTCACATTTAAATAAGTAATTATAATCAAGTACCTTAAAAAAACTAAAACAGACGTTAACTTCTTAAATTTTCAAAAATTGACCATTTTTACATATTGACAGTAAATATTTGTTATTTTTTTAGTTAGTGTTCTTCAAGTTATTAAACCTTAAACCACGTGCATTTAAATGATTTTAGAAAAAAATAATAGAAGGTTTTTATTTATTTAAATGTGGCAATGCAGTTATGTTTAAAATGGTTGAAAGGGCTTGAAACTCATTTTTCAACTTCTAATCAATTGCAGCTGCCGAAAAACTTTTAATACGAAAACTATTTATCTCAATGGAATACTGATTCGCCTGATTTGATGCATTTTTCTATTTTCAATCTTAAAGACAATTCAATCTTAAAACAATGACAATTTCAACCCCTTTGAGCTTGGAGTTTCATGTACAAACTCATTTAAGATTTATGTTCGTCTTGCAACATATCCCGAAGAGGTTACAGTTCAGTCAAAATTGTTCTAGTTACTGTGTTAACATAAGCAATACGCCTTATGCGCATACATATTAGTTTTGATCTGGCGGACGCTTTTGGATTCTAGGTCCATTGTCAGTGACGATATGCAGAAATTTCCCAAAGTCGTATCCCAAGAACCATCGCAATAGGTAATCCTCTTATAAGGAATCTACTTAAAATTTGCATATGAATTATTTTCTCATGTATTAACTTCTTTTCCTTTTTTTTTTTTTTTACTTTTTTTAAGTGTTGGAATTCATTATATTATTAAATCATGTTAAATCGGTACAGGATACTTGCTTTTATCGTGAATCAAGTGAATTTGACGTCCAGGAAAATATTGAAGTAATTTTTTTTTAAATAAGTTTTTTTAAAGCATGAATTTCTGTAAGTTTGAACTATATTCAATCAAGAAAAACAAAAATGAGTTGACTAAAGTCCCGTTTGATGCGTAATGCATCTGATTAAGTGAATTGCCAGTTTTACATGTCATCAAAATGTTCTAAAAAGAAAATGTCGTTTGGTGAAGAATATAAAATTCTCATTCGGAAAGAAATTTATTCTATTATGTAAAAATTAATTAATAAATTATAAAATAAATATGCGCAATGAATAAACTTCTGCAATTATATTGCTCTAATCTAATGAAAGAAAACATTTTCTGATATACTAGTTTTTATTATTTCCCTTCGGGTTTTTTAAATGGTCCGTAATCTTATAAAAACGATTCCTTCGTAATTAGAAAAACATTTTTGAAATAAAAAAATTGTGTTTTAATACCTGATTTACTTATTTCTGTCGTTTATGGATCTCTCTCTCTCTCTCTCTCTCTCTCTCTCTCTCTCTCTTTTTAAATCAGGGGATTAAATTGCATTAAAAAGAATGCATATTTCGGTTATAATTTCGAAAATTAAGATTTTCATTAAGTTAAATTTCTCGGATACTGCACAGATTTTCTTTTAAACAACGAAAAACTGTTCGTTTCAAATGAAATATGATCTGGTTTATATTTTCTTTATTATTAATTTTTTATGATGTCAAAAGATGCGAAAATAAAAGTGATTAAAATTAGAAAATGTTGAAAAATGCGAGAATTTCTCTTTATAAAGTGAAACAATTTTCTATTTTTTAAAGAAACATTGTTAGATTCTTTAAACGTGTTATCTTCCAAAAATTGGCGAATTGGCAAGATATTCCAGCAATTTTTACATATATTGTATTCTTAAAGATTTTTGTGACCAATGTTAATAAAATTTGGATTCTTTTT